>WBMW01005580.1:22255-47240 GCA_013396635.1 Penelope pileata
AAGTACTGATGATTTGCTTGATTTTTTATATTTAAAATTAGAAGGCTTCTGAAATGCTGAGGCTTTTGTTCAGGCCCTCTTCTACTTTCTGAGCTGTAAACTAAACATTTAATGGTATCTGTTTATAGCCAGAATCAGTTTAGTCTGAATAAAGAAAACATGAATTGGTATTAGTAGCGCTGGAATCAATTCTTGTTTATAGAGATGAAGAAGGGGAGGAAGGACTGCAGATTCTTTTTGTTGAGAGAGCTGGTTATAGATTATGCTGATTGCAAAAGGCAGTAATTTTGAAAGGGATAAGATCCAGAAGTTGTGTTCCCAGTGTAGAAGGGATGATTGCCTGCTTCTTCCCCTTGGTCACTGGCTGTGATGGAGACCTGTCTTCAGTGACTGGGGCAGGAGTGCAGCAGCAGGTGAGAGCTGGCTGGCCCTGGGGCGGGCAGGTTGCAGGCCTGGCCCGTGCCCGTGCTGTATGTGCAGCACAGGTCTCTGGGACATGGGAGCTGAGCTCACATCCCAGCTGCTTTGCTTGAGAGAAGTAAAAAGTTTTCAAATAACAAGGGCAAAGTCAATGGGCCTTTTTGATGCGTGCCCAAAGCTCACTTTGACTTGCCTGGTGTCTTTAAACTGTGTTGTACATCATTCTGTAGTGACTGCACTGACAATTCTGGTGGCACGCCCTGCAGAAACCAGAGGTGTTGTGGCCTGGTGGCTGCACCATGTCTGTTTTAGTTCCACGTGGGCAGTAGTTCAGGTTATTTTCCCAAGATCAGTGCTTCTTCTGGCTTGGGACTGCATTTGGACAAGCAGGTGTGTTTTTGCTGCTAGGCATGCTCACAAGTTGCCTTCCAACCTAAGTTTGTTCTGCAATTCTGCGATAAGTTTTCATTTTTCTTTTTGGGGCTGTTTCTGTGGGATACCTCATTGAAGGTAGAATGACATGGTTTGGCAGGAACAAAAGCTGAGATCTTTTGTGACTAATTGTGCTGGTACGAGGTCTTTTAGCGTGCGAATAAGGCTTTGACAGTTTTGACTTGTCAGGCATTTTCCTGCTGTTGTTTGCCTGCCCTTGTTCACCAGTGGCAGCCAGCAGCCCCCTGCCAAGCTTCTGGAGCTTTGCAGAGCTCCCAGGTTCAAACAGCCGAGGTGGGGTTCTGCTTTCTGGAAGCAGTTTTGGGTGATGGAGCACGGGGCCTAAACTCTCCCTTCCTGGACCAGCAGGGTGCCGTCTTTGGCATAAGGCTTGGTGCTGGCTCTTCTGCTGGAGACAGAGAGGTTGGTTCCTGGGTAGATGGTACATGTCTGCTTAGCAGTGCTGTGTTTGCGGGTGACTTCCCAGGCACAGGTACAGAAATACCCATGCACTCTGAACTACAAGTCACTTCTCTGGGTCTGTGTTGTGACATGAGTCACTCGGAGTCTTCTGCGGCTCCGTGGACGTCACCTACTCCTTCCCACCCATGGCTCCCAGGCCCACTGACTCATGCTGCCATTTGTTGAACGAATCCCAGTGCTCTGGCTGTCTTTGAAAACACGGGGGAGGATTTGTAAAGATTGCCAAGATTAATGTAGTCGTTCTTTGCAGAGGGCATTAGTAAAATGACATTTTTCCTTTTAAAAAGATTTGTTTATCCCATTCTGCAAGATCTGTTATAAACCTTTAAAAGCTTGCTGTAGGTTTTATTGTTGTTGTTTGTTATTTTCCAGAAAATAAAGTAACGGGAGAGTCCTAGGTGCTTCCAGGAATCTGATTAGCAGTTGGTATTGGTCGTTGGTAGCTTGGTCAACCTGTGGCGTGTACCTTCCCAAAACCTCTCCAAGCCCACCATGTGTGGGCTAACTAAAATAAGTCTTGTAATTGATGTGTTTTTGTTTATTGCCTTCATCTCAGAACTTCAGAAATGCTATGTGTCATATGCATAGGAGAGGAGTATCTGTCATTTCTGCTTTCAGAAGAGAAGTCCTGAAACACGAAGGGTTTCAGACAAGATGTTAATTTTCAAGCATGTGTGCGCGCTCCCAAGGATTAACTTGTGGCTCAAACTGTTTTGTTCCTTACACTGACTCAGTGGCATCTGTTCCTGAGGTCTGTCAGTTCAGGAGGAGGAGAACAGATTAGAAGCTGAAGTTTGCTTTCCTCTTTTTATTACTTGGAGTTGACTTGGAGTCGTTGTGCGTGGGGAAGATGCTCCCTCTTCCCCGGGAGCCTTTTGAGAGGGATGCTGCCAGCTGCTTGCTGCTGCTGCTCCCACTGCTGGGCAATTCCAGCTGCTCTGTCAGGTGGTGTCTAAACTCGTTTGAAGGCCTTCCATCCAGTTTTCAGAGGACAATGATGAATCTGTCCAATCATTCTCTCACATTTGAAGCACAGTTTGTGATGGTGCTGTTGTCTAGAGACTCTGGTTTGACCCATTTGGGGACGAATCTTTTAATTCGTTGGTGCCATTTCCCACAGATGCACTTGTGAAAAGTGTTGGGATGTTAACTTCATTATGTTGTTATGTGAGCTAAGGGTAAATGCAAGGTACGTCCACTAGCGTAGTTCCTGCCAAGCCCAGGTGTCCTCCAGAGGAAATGAGATGTCCAAGTCCCTGTGTTTGGTGTTAGGGATTCTCCTCACTACGTTATTTAAATGCTGATATTTGTGTCTTACGCTTTTTTTCTTGAGGTTGCTGTTTTAGTTCTGATCTTGGTCAACTGCTGCAAATTGTAGCTTTTACCATTTTTATTTTGATCTCATTGAGGAATTTTCTGAGAAAGAGGATTCCATTTCATTCAGCTGTTTATCACACACATTGATACCAGGCAAACCTTGACATGTAGCATCACCCCTAGCACGGCTGGTGAGACTGAGTTCAGAGTTCTTCTGTGCTTTTTGTTGTTTCTTTGTTTGTCTGTGTGGATTTTTGTTTATTTATTCTTACAATCCACAAAAGAGATTGTCTCAGGTGTGTTACGGGATTACAGCCCCAAGCATGGGTTGAGTTGGGTGCCCCTTGCTTTCTGCGTCATTGGAAGGAGACTGCTGGGTGAGGAGAAGGGGGAGGGAAAACCAAAATGAAACAGAGCTCTCTTGCAGAATAAGCTCCTGCCAAGGATAAGTTATTAGTATTCTGCCTGCTCCCTCCAAATATCTGGATGGAGATGGAGCCTTCACTGTAATTAGCTTTTTGTGAAAGTCAACACTTCGTCGTAAGTGGGTTCCTGAAGGAGGGCTGCGGTGTTTCTAAGATGCCTGAATTCCAGGCAGTTCTGAGAGGAGTCAGTGACAGCTGTCGAGCTTTTAGTATTTGTAAAGCTGGGCTGTTGCACACTGCATAGTTAGGCTTACCTGCAGCCACCTGCCTCAGGAAGCTGCTGCCTGCTGTGTCGTACCAGGAAACCAGGCCCTTCAAACGTGCCCTGCAGGGAAATGTGCAGCAGCATTTGGGTTACTTCAAGATTCTTTCTGCCTCTCTCTCACAACCAGAATGCCCCTTCTCTCTTGTAGGATTTCATTCATTTGTGGGGAGCAAAACAATTGCAAAGAGACATTTGTGCACTGGGGTTATCCGTGCAGGGCAGCACAGGTGAGACATGCAGGAAAAGAGTCCTCATCTGCCAGGGCTGCAGCACCAGTTCTGCTCCCAGGGAGACAAGTCACACTCTGTGCTCTAGAAATAATGGCTATTCTAAGTATTTTTAGATGTTAAGCTGTTCATCTCATTAATGTTAATATAATTAAGTGTGCATGCCTTTTTTCTCTGAAAAGTTGAAGAGCAAGACTGATCTGTAAATGGCTTCTGATTTCCTCAGGGCTTGGGAGCATTGTCCTTCTGAAATGTAACACTGTTAGAAATCTTTAATTGCTGAGCAATCCTCAAAGGGAACACCAGTATCAAGATTACACTTGTCAGGCTTTTATTCTTTATCAGCATTCATGTTATCATACACTGCCTGCTTTCAACAGCAACAAAGCTAACTGGAGAGCATTGTACCCCCACCAGCAGCACTGAAACTGGACAGGTTCTGCTCCATTAAGGTTGGTTCAGTTTGTAATTTTGAAGTGTGAGATTTTTTGCTCTTGCTTATTACTTGCATGCAATTTTATTCAAACCATAAATTCCACAGTTTCTAAGCTTTAAGTCACGTGAAAATGTTGGGTTAATTCAGGTTAGTGGCAGCTCAGGCACTGTGCACAGCTCGTATCTGTGGAAGCTGGAGGCGGATGAGGTCCAAGAAGTCACTTGGTATTGAGCTGGAACATGTGGTTCTGGAAGGAGGTGTTCTCATCTCTTCCACCGCCTGTCTTGGTAATGTTACTAAAATTATTTTTTGCCTAGGTGTGAAATTGTAAAGAAAAATAAAGATAACAGCATTTAACAGTGGAGAAGTAAGACATGGGAAGATCTGAGGAATGAGTTCACATTTGCACAGCTGAATTAGTGTCAGACTGAAATTAGAAGCTCGCTGTGCTGATTTCCAGACCTGTTTTAGGGGTCTTCTTGGTTGAAGTGAAGTCACTGCTCTGAGCCTTCTGGGCCTCAGATTCCCGGGGGCTTTCTCACGGTGGGAGCTGTTCAGTACTGTACATTTTTCAGATTCTTATGCCTACCACAATTTATTCTCTTACCTACCACCATTTATATTTTGTCTTGATTTGTCTCAAGTTCTAACAGCTGATGAAGGTAGGAGACCATAGCTGAGATTGGTTGTGGTACAGTGTAGCTGTCCACTTACTGGCTGCAGAAAAACACAGGCAGGGTTTTTATGGGGTCGGGTGTTAATTTGTCTGGCATTGATACCATGTGGGGAAGTCATTTGGTTTTGTAGGTGCCACAGATAAAACTCCTTAACCAAATGCTCTTGAGAGGATATTTCAGATCTTTGATGACAGATAACAGTAGAAGTTGTGACCTGCTGGATTTCAGACCGATTATTTTGTTCATCAAACTGTCATTCCTTGCACTATTTTGTGTCTCCCTTCTGCTTCCAGCCAGACTTCCCTTTGATAAGGTCATTCCTATGGTCCATATCCATTAACTTTCCATACAGATTCTGATCCCCTCTTCAGGACCATCCCACACTCCCTGCCTTCTGCTCCTTTCTCCTTTCCACTTTGAGGAACGCTCTGTTGGACTAGGCTGGCTTGTGAATGGTGTGAATTAATACCATGTCCCCTGGAACCTTTGCAAAATGCACGTGTAAGCTAGCA
The DNA here is from genome assembly GCA_013396635.1 of Penelope pileata. Taxonomy (NCBI): domain Eukaryota; kingdom Metazoa; phylum Chordata; class Aves; order Galliformes; family Cracidae; genus Penelope; species Penelope pileata. The sequence continues at coordinate 27,450 of WBMW01005580.1, forward strand.
AAAGAGATTTTTTCCTTCTAACTTTTCTTTTTGGCAAATGACATTAATTAAGAGAGAAAAATGTGATCCCTTCCATCATGGAAATGCTTGGAGGCCCACAGACAGTAGGAAGCAGAGTCCAGCAGAAGTGAGCAAAAGTATTCATGGGGAAAGAGACAGCAGAGAAGAATGAGGAAGGATGTTGCTAAAAGTGCTGCTGGGTTTGGTATTCTTGTGATGTGAAGCTGAGTCCAAGGCAATCAGATCCCTCCCTTGCTGGAAGATATTTGAGCAGGTCACCATGTTCTGCTCTCTCTTCTTCCACTGCTGACATTCAGGCATTACAGGAATGTGCTGCATGCCTGACAGTGGCATGGCACTTGCAGATGCTCTTCAGACAACCTGTGTAAATTTGATGGCTTTTTTTTTTTCTTTTTTTGAGAGGGAGAGGGTGCTCCAAATAGCATTTGGTGTATTTATAGGGCTTTTATTGTTGTTTGGTTGGTTTTGTTTTGACCCTAATGTTGGTTTAGGGGTGTGAAACGTGTGCAGCTTCCCATCTTCTCTACAGCCAGATGTAAATAGAAGCGAAGCTCAAACATGCCGGGTGCCAATTCCCATCCCCAGCTATCCCCTTCCTCTTTTCTATCCCTTAATGACATTCGCTGGTGCAACAGGACTGTCACTGCACTGCTGCTAAGTGCAGGCTCAGATCTCCCTGGAGAACCAGTAACCTGACTTCTTCTGCCTTAACTACCAAAGGTAGGAAGGTCAGTCTTAATTTTCACATACATCCTGTATATGTCTGTCATTATATGCAAGTGCGTATATACGTCTTCCTTGTACATCTGTACGTTTATACAAGTCCTAGACACACACACACACACACACACAGATATATATGTTGCTATATAAATAGAAGAGAGGTTTGGATTCCTCTTTCTGCACAGCAGAAGCTCTGGATGTCCTCAGTGGCAGGGTTAGCTTGGCACCCGAAGGATTGCAGACAGTGGCTGTTAGAACAACTTTGCAGAGTACAGGGTGTACTGCATCCCTCCGCTGGCACCGCTCCCACAAACAGCATCGATCTGCAGCTTGTCTGCTTGCACTTCCCACTCATTCACTGCTTCCAGCAGTGTCTCCTCCTTTGTCCTTTTCTGGTACAAGTTAGTGTTTCAGATCTGTCCAACCTGCTGGCTGGAGGAAACACGCTTGAGACGAGCCTCACGTGTTTGCTTCAGGTGCGAACGAGCTGAACAAAGGCCTGAGAGCAGCTTGTTTAAACCAGAGATAAACGTTCTGTGGAGCGTTTGGTTGCCCTTCATGTAACATTTATTACATTACATCGCTGTCTTCGGCTGCAGCAGCCTCATCTGTTGTCCCAGCCTGGCGAAAGCACTGCTCTGAAAATCCCCGTGCGCAGCTTTGTCAGCCTGCCTGGAGCCGGGTGCTGCTGGCGGGGGAGAGGGGAGTGCTGCTGGCACCTGTGCAGCTGGTTTGATTCTTCCCTTTCCTTGAGCCTCCTAAACCATCAGCAGATGTCAGTGTTGATATTTCTTCATATGCTTCCACTGGTGCGTCTGCACTTCCTCGGGCAGTGCATTTCCTCCCCGTGCTTTGTGTCCCCTGGTGTCCTGCAGCCTCCCCTACTGCCTCAGGTGCTGCTGTTCCTACATGTGCTTCTTTGTGAGCTGCTAATTCCTGCCAAAGTGCCTTCAGTGAGCCTGGAAACATTAAAGCTTACAAATAGCAGGCTAACAGGCAGGCAGGGATTGGGGCTTTCATGAAGGGGAATTTGGAAGATGAAGGTTTAAAGTACCTTAACCCCTGGGGGCCTGGCCTTCCTGGGGTCCCCTTACGCCTGAGCCTTGTGTTGCTGCAGCACCCACTGCTGTGTGTTGTGCTGGAGGCTGGCAGTGCAGGGCTGGTGTTCTTGCTGTGCAAAGATGACTGCTTTTTATGAGCTCACAGCAAGGAAAAGATTGGTAGGAGAAAAAGAAATATGATATGTAAGAGAATAAAGGATTCTCGGGGCGAAATAATAGCTATAAAGGAGGAGAAGCTGAAAGCAGTGTGTTACACACATGGATGGGAAGGGAATGCACGGAGGGACACAGAAGAGCGTTTGCATTTGCTGCTGGTGGAAGGTCTGGGAGAGTGGGCTGGGCATACAAGCACTGTCCTGTGGGCTTGTGCCACTAAGTCACACTGGACCTACGTGCTATTGCTCTGGAAAGACTTAGAGACTCATTTGGAAAGAAATAATCTAAGCTAGAAATTGTATTTTGAAATTATTTGCATTTTATTGTTTGAGTATTGGATAAGTCATTCACTTAAAGTGAGGCTGAATTTGTATGGAGAAGCCATATCCTTTATGGACAGACTAACCTAAAGCAGCCCCGGGTTTGGTCGAGTCCTCCTCGATGTATCTGAGGTGCTCCAGGCCGAGCATGCCAGCAGCTGTGTGTCTCTCACTGGGGCTGTTCCCACACTGCAGGTAAGCAAATATTCAGAGTGTTTTGTTGGATGTGGCTCAAAAAGGAATTTGGAGTCATCAGACCAACTTGCAGGAGATGGGGGCACTTACTGGGTTTTACTTTCCAACTGTAATTTGGAGAGAGCTGTAGGAACTGTCAGGGAAAGTGGAGTCAAAAGAGGTCGTGAGAATATAAATTGCTTTCTTCCCTTGTTTTAAAGGATTTATAACACTTATTCTTTGTAAAAGCTTGTAAGCTAGGGCTGTGAATCATGGGCATTGTACGTGATACATCATACGTGTTTTTATCGCTATTTAATACTGAATTAGGAGAAGATGAGAAAAACCTGTCAGAATTAGCTGAAAGAAACAGTAAAAAGAACATAGGTCTCTTTCTGGGTTTGGTTTTTGTTTTGTTATTGGTGGGAACAACAGAACTGCAGCAGTGAAGGAGGGACCACCTGCTGTGGTGGATCTCTCGATCAGTTTCAAGGACCACGGAGCATCCAACGCTCCGGATGTGCTCCTCGGTGCAACTTATTGATAGCACTCAAAGCATCACTTCCTGCAGCTCCTGGAGGAAATGGCAGCACAGGCAATGATGGATGGGCAGACGGTTTAGGATGTGGTGGCGGTTGAGGAGGGATGTTGGTATTGGCCCTAAATGAGGAGCCTGAGGGCAGAGCTTGGAGACAGGTGAGCAGGGAATGGGGCATTCGGTGTTACAGCGTGACTGCAGAAACCAGGCAGAGCAGGAATAGCACTGCAGTGTGGGCTCGCTGAGATTACAGCATCAGGTAATAAATGAGATGGCAGAGAAAAGAACAGCCAGTCAGGTGAGAGCAGAGGGAGGGGGGCTGCAGCCTCCCGGGAGCTCCATGAAAACTGGGGGGTTTTTGAGGGAGAGAGGAGCAGCGATGCTGTATGGGTGAACTAAAAATTGTGAGGCAAAGTGAAACCAACCCCAGTGAAGGGCAGAGCTTGCTTTTAGAGGCTCCTCACTGAGGAGAAGGAATGGATGCTTTGGGAGAAGGACCAGAGGACTGAAAGATGTATTTACTTCAAGCAAAATGCATTATGTTGGCGTGAATTTGAAAAGAAGTGGGAAAGAGAGCACTGATTCCTTCTTACAGTGGAACCAATATTGCAGATGTGTTCTTGCTGGAATGGGTAAATGATGACTGTGGCAGTCTGGGAAGACGCTCAGAAAGATCCTTGGGTGGTAGATGGATCTACTTATATATATAGGGGTCATAATATTTCCTCCTCCTCTTTTTACGACCAAGGAAGTAATCTCAGGGGATGGATGTGCAGATCACAGGGGGATTTGATTCATATCCAGGTTCAAGGCAGATCTCTAAGTCTTGTGTTACTTGTGTTACAGTCCTGAAAAAATAAGGAAGCTTGATTAAAGTGTTGGCTGGGCAGAGGAGCCAGATTAATTTGAATGTGGCTTGCGGTTAAAATGATTTTAAGTATGTGTTGTCTGAAGCTTGTTTTTCTAAGCAAAAACAGCAAAAAAAAATCCCTCTGAATAAGTAACATCTCAAACAGTTTATTAAGAATAACAAAGAAGAAAAGTTTTATTAACAGGAGAGAGCTGTGACTCAGTGGTTAGAACGTGCTTCTGGCTCCCCAGGGGGTGAGGACAGCCAAGTGCCTCTTCCATTCAGCAGCTTCCTGTGTGCAGAAAGCCTAGAACAGTGCACCAAAGTGTTATAAGCAGGGGGTACAGAGAGAGGAGAGGTGAGAACGTGGTGGAGGGTGAGGAGAGTCCTGCAGATAGTCTGAGTGTGGAGCGGGAGCTTTCCCTTTTCCAATGAAGAGAAGGCATTGTATGAATAGTTTGGGAAAACTAATGAGCATAGGGTGGGGAATGCAGGTGGTAATACCCAGGGGGAAAGCAAAACGTAGATGTCTTGGTGTGCAGTGTCTGGGACCTGGGTGTTCCCTATGCTACACAACTGGAGCGTGTTTGCATGAGAGTAGCCGAGCTGACGGCAAGATTTGTGCTGAAGTGTATGCAAGAGGGTTAACAAGATCCATGTTCTGTAATCCCTTGGAAATTGCTTCCAACAAATTTGCTGCAGTTGCAGGGGTGTATAACGTGGTGGGGCTGCAAATGTCTCTTGCTTTGAAGACCTAAGGGGCTGCTGGTAAAGGGTTTTGGATGAAACCTCCACCCCCCTTTTGTTCTGCCTGTGGACAAGGCACCATTCAATTGGAACAGACAAAGTCACAATTTGGACGAAAAAAAATCCCTGAGGCTTTGCTTTAAAATTTAATTCCCTTTTTACAACTCTAATCTTTTCTGAAAGACTTGTGAGCTGTTTGGAGCACAGTTAATTCCATGCACTCACATATAGCAATAAGAGTAGGGAAGGATGTTAGACAGTTGGAGTGTTTTTCTTTACACAAACTGAACTCAGTCAGCTGATGGCTGGTTGAGAAGAAAGGGTTTTATTTTAACAACTGAAATCCTTAATCTGCTTTCAGGATAAGTACGCTGAATGGCACATCTAAAAAACTGGGGTCAAAAGCTGCTAATAGGGGACAGAGATGAACAGAGGACATTACACAACCACTTGGGTAAGCTAAAGGGGACTTACAGATGTACAGGGACAGCGTGACATCCCACCCCACCTTATGCTCTGTATAATGGGTTTGAAATGTCATTACATAATAAACCACCCCTGACATCTGAATAAAAACCAGAGGCTGGGCCAGGCATCTCCAGCCCACGGGCTGCACAGCTCCTGATGCCGTGTGCCCCTGCTGCCACGTCATCGTGGCAACGACCTGCACCCATCACCGAGCCCTGTCTGAGCCGGAGCCGGGACACAGTGCAGGGTGAACTCAAGCTATGCAAGTAATTTTGTGCTTTTTGATCCATTGGCTAAACACAGTCCTGTGAACAGCAAAAAACATGCTGCCTTGCTTTTTAGTTTGATAAAGGAATTTGAGAATAAGTTTCAAGGTTGCAGAGAAATCATCAATGTTTTGGCACATTTGCAACTCCATTTTCAGTCAACATAAATACATTACCTGCAGGTTTTCAAATTGTGAATGCATAGAATTGCAGTCAGACATTCAAGTCAAAGAAAAATTTGATTGTGTCTCTTTACTAAGCTTTTCTAAGCCCCGTCCTGCCAGAGAGAAAAATGCCCTCTCTTCACAGTCACCCCTTATCCATCTCATCGCTTCTGGCAGCACGGACATTTGTGAACAACTGTTGGCAAGGGTGAAGCTCAGGAAGAGTGAAATTTCATCAAAAATCTCTGATGAGCACCTTGAGAACTCACTGAGAATTACACCCACTTCCATCAAACCAGACGTTGATGCATTAGTTTCACAAAAACAAGGTTGAATATCCCAGTAGTTTTATGTTTTAATAAAAATATGCACATATATAACTAATAAAACTTTATATATATACATTAACTATGTTACATATTTTGTGTGCAGCCTAAGACCATTCCTCTGTACTCAGTGCAGCCCAGGCCAGCCAGAAGGTTGGACACCCATGGCCTGGGCCTTCCAGATGGACCCCAAATGCATTTGGGCAGTTGTCACGCACTGCACAGCTGCTGTTGAATGCAGCACCTCTGTGCTGGCTGTTCAGAAGAGTTCCTCATGTTAGCAGGCTGATCTCAGCTTTCTGGGCTAACTGCAAGTTTTTGAGCTCCAGCTGTCCTGGCTGCCTGCATTGCCCGTTTTGTGCACATGCAATCTTCCAAGAATGCACTCTTGCTGTAAGTGGGGTCACAGCTGTGTCTGATGGATTAATTTCCTTGTGCTGTGGGCAGGACAGGGCCTGGCACAGCTCTGCCAATGCAGCGTGTTGTCCACCTTCCCTTACCTCTGTGTCTGAGCCTGAGTTCTGTAATGAAGGCCTTACTTCTGTTGGTATGTACTGTGAGCATGAGCTTTGGAACAAAATCTGTAAAAATAAATGTAAGCTGTTCTGCTATTTTCTTTTCTGCTGGGCAACTTAAACTGAAAGTTGCTGCTTGGTTTTCTTCAAAGTGCCCACGAATTTCAGCCAGAGTAAGGATTTTTTTTGGTTTTGTACTAACTTCAGTAATTACAGCTCGTACAGCAGCAACTCTGTTTTTTTTCTGACTACATGAGGTATGGATTTTAAACCCAGTAAACATTGCCTAGTGCTAGAACTTGCAAAACTGCACTGGGCTGTTACTAAGCAATTAAATGCTGTAGCTCACGCCGGAGCTGCGAGTGACGCCATCTCGCCCAGCAGGCGAGCTCATTAGACATGTGAAAATATTTCACCAGGGAATTTCATTTCTGCATTTCCAAACAAAATAAGAGCTGGTGACGGGTTCAGGGTTCTGCGGATGGTACAGCAGGGGATTCAGCAAGCAGCTGCATTTTGCAGAGTAGGGCTGTACAGCCCTTCTTCATTTATATTGTGTCAGATCTCCCTGCAAAGGAGAATATCTCTACATTAATTTTCATGATGTGATCATTTTCTTTAAACTTCTCAATAAATTAATGTTTCTAAATTAAATAATTGGGCACTACGTTCAGGTTGCTGCATACTTTAATGTGTTTTTGTGTTGACGTAGCAGATACACGTGCATGTACCTGGGAAAAACAAAGCTCTCTTCTGGGCAAAAGGTGCTGGTTTGCCCCTCTTCCCTTTTTTAGGAAGTCTTGGTTATTTTGAGGTTGCTGGTATTCATCTTCTGAGAGTAAAACAAAAGTACTTCAGGGTGGCATTTTGTGGGGGGGAGATGAACAAAGAAAGAAAAAGCAGTAGGGAAGTGGATTTTCCTCCGTCTCTTCCATGGCTTTCTAGCAATTAAAAATGAAGGATTAAAAGACACAGAAAAAGACAGAACCTGTGTTGTTATGGGAGCGCAAGATAGCAGAATACGTCTGTGGGATTTGGGTTAAGTAGATACCGAGACATGCTGCAGACAAATGTGCCTTCAGTCAGCTCTGTAAGGGCTCCTGGGGGAACGGTGAGTGCACGTGAGCAAAAAGTACGACAGTCCAGTTCTTGGGCATTGTTTGGTTTCTTCATCTTGACGTGCTGTTCTTCAGCGCCTTATGATGTATTACAGTACGTTAAGATGATTACATTACATCTTTTGGCTCTGCTCTCTTTCAGGTAGAAGCATTAACCCACCAGCCCAGAGCCACAACAGTTCATGCAGTCAGAGATTCAGAGCTTGCCAAACTCCCCGAGGGAGCACTGACATCTATCAAACGCAAATTCCCCCAGGTAAGAGAATTAAAGCTATTTTCTGTCTGCATCAAATGATATCTCAGGAGCTAAAACTCTTCATCAGCACCAAGTCCTTTGGATTTTTTGTGTGATTGATGCATTCTCAGAAAACATTTTGTTCTCTATGTCTCTGTGATCTGTACCAGACTTTTCACCAGCTTCTCTTCCTTTATCTTCTATATATCTGGGAAAAGCTCACATGAGATGGAGGACATGCATATTTAGTAAGTGGAAATCACTTGATAATAAATTGATAATAAATGACAGTTTGATTTGAAAAATCACTTTAAAATGTTATTATTCATTTGTCCTACTCACCAGGGCTCAAAGTCAAGACTTGGTTATATGTTCCTTTATTTCCAGAGCATTGACACCTGGGAGTTGGTTCTCTTCTTCCTTGCATTCTGTGCTATCCATCCTCATTCTGCAACTGCCATATCTTTATGTGTCCTGAAGACTGTGATTGCTCCCTTGAATCCATCAAATCATCCATCTTCTTTAATTCACTTGACATTATACCTCTCTCCTGCAAATCTAAGAGAAACGGACTTGAAATTTAATTCTTTTTGTCCCTAAGTGCATCAGGGACATTAAGCACTAAATCATTTAACTAGCCTTAAAGACAATTCTTTAATGCTGTTACTTCAAATTATTTCTGATTTTTCTTTTTGCTCTCTTAAAGACATGTACTTGTTTTACTAGATTTCTTAAAAAGCTGCCAAAGTGACAAGGCTGATTAAAATATTCATATTCTTTTGTGTTTCTAAAACCATAATAAGATTTTGGATATTTTTAATTGTTAAATTGAAAGCCTGTATTCATGAATTCTCACATTACAGAAGCATAGAGGTTTTGTCTGTATTAATGCTAGGAGAATTTCATCATTGCAGTAAGTGTTCAGAATCGTTCTGAATTCCATGTAAGCATAATTTTTGCTGAAATGGTTTTGGACTTAATGAGTCTCCCGCTCCCTGTACCTCTCCTGAATAGTCCTCTGATTCTATTCTTACCTATTTAACTTCACAGATTTGTTGCCCACGTTTATCAGCTGGTAGCAATAAACAGCTTCTGTCCATAATTAGCCAGGAACTGGTTGAAGGCAGCACGGCACGCCCTTTGAGTTGCCCTTTTCAGTATCGCTTCCCTTGCTGACTGCACAGGAAATGAGGCAGTTGGAATTTCAAAGCATCTTTCTCTTTATATAGTGGCTGATTTTAAATGTTACCAGTAGACATTTAAACCATAAATTACTGGCAAGCACTAAACACTTAACGTTTAGTAATGCCTTGAATGCTGAGCTGCACAAAGGCTGTGTTCTGGTTCGGCATTTTTGTTATGGGTGCTAATTAATTTCTGTGTCTTCACTCCTTTTCCTTTTCTTGCTCCATCAACGGGCAGATTTTTTTTCCCCCCTAGATGGTACTCTGTAGAGATGTGAATCTTTTGGCTTTGCAGTTCAAGCTGAACACGAGTGCTGCATTTAGAGTACAGTTCAAACAGTTATTTGTAATAGAATTCGAATAATGTTCCATATCCCAAATTCCTAACCTTTTTGAGGATTGCATTTTGGAGGATCTTCAGGCTTGCATATAGTTCAACTAATTATTTAAAATAGGTCTTAAGGAAAAGTTGTCTCTCAACAAAGACTGTTAGAAAAACACATTCTTTTTTGCTGCTGCTTGATATCTCCAAGTTCTAAGATAAATATTAAACTAGTATCAAAATCGTGACAGCTTCTGTTTTCATTATAGGGTGATTTTTAAACAAGCATTAGAGTTAGAAAGAGGAACATAAGAGACTTTGAGCAGGGGATTGGTTGCCTTCAGACTGTCTTAAGAACTTAAGATAAAGTATTTATATTATCTCAGAGTTCTTGTGTCTTCTCTTTTTGTCTGTTGGATCCATTAGACAAAAGAGAGGAAGGACAGAAGTGAGAGAGAATTCAAGTGATGGAGGAGAACGGTTGGGTAGAAGGTTTGAAATCAAACAAAGTGTGACATCCAGTGTGAAGCTCAGAGGCTGTAGTGAAGTCTTGGAGCTGAAAACAGATACACTGCCTTCAGAGAAGGGTCTGGGTAGCAGTTTCCTAGAAGAAGAATCCAGGGTTGATAGAGGTCAAAAGCTGAACATGCCTTTACAATGCCATGCGATTGTGGAAAACATAACTATGTTATTAAAATGCATTTTGGAGGAGAGAAATCCTTGCATTCTTCCTGGTATTGGAAAAGCTTCAGCATCAGCCTGTGGCAGCACGCTCAGAGGACGAGGCAGACCAAATGCTGAGGGGCTAGAGGATAAAAAGATAGTTGGCTGGTGTTTAGAGATATTAACCTGTACAGGCAAAAAGATTGAAAGGTTAATGGAAGAAATGATAGCTATTTTCAAATGTATAAAGTTGTCTTCTGATAGAGAGCAAGGGTGTGAATTACTCACTGTATTGAGACAGAGCAAATGGTAGCGTACTGAAATTGCAGCAGCTGGATATTGAGAAAAGGCTGAACCTGCTCCCTAGAAAAGCTGAAAGATTGCTGCTTGTTTGTGTAACCTCTTACAAAATCATTGTGTTTGAGGTAGTGTGCAGTGCTGAGCAGAGGGATGAGCTGGATGAACTCCCTCTGTTCTCTTTTCTCTCCTGTTGCTCTAGCAGAGTGATTTATATGCAGGGTGTATGATGTTTTCCCCATCCAACCAGAATTAATAAAGTAATGAAGGGATAGCAGGTGCAATAGTTTTGAAATAATTGACTAGATAGCAACAACTGGCTTGTGATTCTGCAGTGGGGTGGAGAATTTCCCTCCTAGTTCTCTGCAAATCAGAAAAATGTCTTGGGGAGTGGGGGAGGGAAATAAACCAAACACAAAACCCCAACCTGTGCCTCTGTCAAACATGCAGCTCTGCCTGACTGATAAGGTTTGGTTTGCTTGGGGGAATAGTGATGAAACATTGGTGCTTGTCCCCTGAGCTGGGTGAAATCCTCTTAGCTCAGAGGAATCCCACAACAGGAGAACTGCTCCTGTTTTGGTGTTCCTCTTGGCAGCCTCCATAGAGCCTGAATAGCCTTAACAGCCAAGAACTGTGCAGTTACTGAGATAGAGTTACCCTTTCCATTAGTTACCCTTGAGCTCTACTATGACAGGTAAAGGGTGAGGATCCTTTAACTCCAGAAGCTAGTGCATGCTTTTTGCCAGTCCTGGTGTTTGTCGATGATCCACCAAGCAACCTAACTCTTGAATACATTATTACAAAATACCGTCTGATAGGTAAGGAAATTGTAAGCATGGCTTGTGCTTATTCTCATCAGCTATGAGGAATGAGTGAAATGACGCTCTGTTCATCCTTACAGTAATTCAAGTTCCTTGAGCTGTGCTGCTCAGTGGAAAAATTGCACAGCTGATGCTCGAGGAAGCACCATCTGCTTGCCTTCATTTTTGTCTCCTTCCCTGTACATCTGCTTTGGTCCTGTTAGGGACAGGAGAGCAGTGTGCTGGGAGCTTTGTGACCCACTCTGGCTGCTGTTATTCTGAGGGATGAAACAGATGAGTGAGCATGGGGAATCTCATCCGAGCTATAAGTATCAGCCAAATTTTCAGAGTACATGCCCCAAGTGCCAGATGTTGATTTCTAGATCCTGCTTGTTGTGCAGAGAGCCAAATCTACCTCTAGCTCCTCAGGAAAGCATCCCAGCCTTGAGTTGCTCTGGATATGGCACCCAGGACGTTCCCAGCTGACAGCAGTTGGCATTGCAGAAGTGCTCCTTGGGCTGCTCAGGACCTGTGTCTGCAGCCACAGCCCCCAGCCCAGCGCCGGGAGCACTCAGCCAGCAGCATCTGCTCCTCTGACAGCCTCCCTGCTGGCTCCTGGTGCTTCTCGAAGCTTTCCAGAGTTGCAGGAGTGAAATGGAATTGATTCTTTCTATTTTCATCACTGCTTTCAGTTCTGAAAAGTAGGACGGAGAGTAAGCTCACGATTTTTGGCACCATGAGGCGGTTTTGAATCAGCAGCAAGAGCACAGAATTTGTTAACAGATTACAGAGATATTCTAACATCAGTGTGTAATTTGGATCGCATTTCATAGTTTATCTTTGCCTCTACTGAGCTGAGATTTTTATTTTTATTTTTTTTGTAATTCTAACTTGAAATGTAGACCAGCTGGGGCTGATGGAAATTGCATTGAGAAATTGCTTTGGCGCCGTGGGGAAGTGAACTGTAAGACAACCTTCTGCATGCTGGAAATGCACGCTAGAAATTACAGAGCTTTTCTGCATCTTTCTTTTAATTCTCTAAGTCTGCCCATGGGATTTAAATACCTTCAGAACCCATCATCCATCTTTAGCAGTGAGGTCTGCTGTGTTTGTATGCCCATTTTAACCAGAGTTTTTCTGAACTTTCCCCAGGGTTATCTGCCTTAAAAGTGAGCTGGGCCACGTGCGCTCCTTTCCAAGTGCCTCCCTCCAGCTCTGTGGGCATTGTGCTGCACGTTAGTGAAGCTTGGTGTAGCGCTATGGAGTAGGTCAGGAGAGGCCGTACTTCTGGATTTTTCCTTGTTATTTTTTCTCGTGGCCCGTTAAAATAAGTTTTCCTTTGACAGTAGGAGAAGTGGATGTGAAAAGGAGAAAAGAGAAGTGTTCAGCGGAAGCGTAGTCACCGACTGTAGCCACCCGACACGAGGCAGGCAGGAGTGAGTGCTTAGTCATCTCCGTGATGCGAGACTGACATTTTTCTGTAAGACATGATTGATCACAGGCATTAGAAGCTCAAGCAACCCCATGCTCAAGCTTCAGTTCTTCTGTGTGCTTCGGTGGCATTTGTAAAGGCGCCAAAATTGTTATGAGTGAGCATTTAGGATTTGCTTTGTCACTGCGGTTCTTGAGCCGTGCACGTTTTAATCTGAGCCCCCTGCTAAGCTCCCTGCTCCTGTGACGAGTGGGGTGTTCTGCGGGCGAACTGATCCAGGGTGAGAGACAGCTTCAACAATGCCATGGCTTTACTGACGCTGATGAGCTAATTTACCACTTTTCCTCCCTTATTTCCCCACCCCTAAAAGCCTTCAGAAAGCTGGTAGAGAATAACCTCCAGTCCTGGAACGAGCTCTACAGAAATGAAACTGCTATTGTGTGGATTTGTATAGATAAAGTGGCTATTATTACTATTTTACCCCAATTGCATTTACTTTGTAGAACAGCAAACCCTTGGCAGCCCTGTTTTCCACGCTGGCTTATTCGCATTGGGTCTCTGTGTGGCAGAGAACCCACTGACTTGTCCTTTAACTAAATCAGATGTATGCAGAGGCCTACAATACCCTGCTAGGAAGGTGCCAATAAATTGTCATCTAACATTTAAACTAGAGGTGGTCTATTGATTGCCTGTTTTGAAGTTTTAAAGGCTTAACTTATATATACTTTATAGGTATTTTTAAACTTCAAAGTCAGATGAAAATACATAGCTCAGCTGTGAGCAGTTTTATTCACTGTGAGAACACTGTTCTTTTGGGTGTGGGTGATGCTAGTGGATCCGCTGGAGAGGATCAGAATAGACTTGGAAGGGAAACCACACTCAGATTTGTAGCGGTTCGTTGTACGGGATCCAAGCTGTGCATCAGGCTGGCTCCCTGCTTCCTCCAGCCAGGGCTGGCTTCCTAAACCAAGAGCCTGCAGGCAGACAAGAGTCACAGAACCATTTGAGTTGGAGGGGACCATTAAAGGTCATCTCGTCCAACTCTGCATTGGGGACTGTCGTCTACCACTGGCAGGAGATTTCTCTGTCCTTCCCAAGGACTGCCCCTTGGCTTTCTTGCAAAGGAGCTTTGTGCCTTAAGTGTACAAAACAACATACAGTTGAACTTGATCCTTAGTTCACGTTTTGTTTAAAGCCTTTGAGCAGTTGCAAAATAAAATATTATGAAGTAGTTGAAGAGGTTGACTCAATCCATGGTGTTGTGGTTGGTTTGCCTTTGTGCTACAGGGAGCAGCACACGCTGGTGCTCCAACCTGCCCCACGTCCTTCCCCGTCAAGACACCTTCAGCTTCTAGAACTGCTGCTCTAATGGAGAGCCCTGGGGTGAGCGTGTGCCCATGCAGGGGTAGGGGAGGCAGGAGGTCAGGCTGTGACACTGAATGGATGTGTCCAATCACAGAAAGCTGTAACTGGACCCATTCAACAGAGTGCACTTTTTCTTCTGGAGTTACACAATGGTCTTGTGCCCCGCGTGCAACTTCATGGTCTCCTGTGCAGCATGGAGCAGAGCTGATACATGTCTCATTTTGTTTTGGTTTTCTCCTTATACATTGCTCTTGTTTTGGCTGAGATAGAGCACTTGTCTTTGAAGGGGTATGTTGCTGTGTATTGGATTTAGGAGAAAAACAAAGTTAACAGCATTTTGATGTTTTAGTTGTTGTTGAGCAGTGCTTTCAATGAGCCAAGGACTTCTGGCTTCTCATGCTGCCCTGCCAGCGAGGGGCTGGGGGTGCACAGGGAGCTGGGGGACACAGAAGGGGACCCAGAGTGGCCAAAGGGATGTCCATACCCTAGGGCATTGTGCTCAGCAATAGAACTGGGGGGACTGGCTGGGGCAGCGGGTGGTGAGCAACTGCGTTCAGCATCACCTGTTTTGTGTGTGTCTGTGTACAGAGATGTTATTCCTTCCTTTCCTGTCTTATTACACTGTCTTTATCTCAACCCATGAGCTTTACCCTTTCCCAGTTCTCTCCCCTGCCTTGCAGTGGGGGCAGTGAGCTGTGTGCTGAGCTGCCTGCTGGGCCAGACCGCAACACAGTTCTGCTCTTCTAACCGAGATCCGTTTGTACCACTCAGTGCCCTTTAAATCAATTAGTGGTTGCTGAATTAGCCTGTGAATTCAGAAATAGGATATTGGTGCGGATTTTGTGACATCTTCCTGTGATTTCTCTAGATGGGTTCAGCAGGAAGTTGGGTGGGACCAGCCCAGTGCCTCAGTACCACTGGTCGCTGTTAACAGGCAGTCAGTCTGTACAGCTCCCAGGAAGAAAAGACTTTCCTATGGACACCCATTTACAACTGAATTTGCATTAAAGTCACATTCAAAAGGACTTAATGTAAAGCAGATCCAGAGTGTCACACTTCAATAGGAAGAGAAGCTTTAACTAGAACCCAGCTCTGGAAGATGAGCTAGGTGTGGGCAGCAGGTTGGAATGTGTCAGGGAATTACAGGAAATAGGGCACTGCAGGGTAACTACAGCTATTGCAGCGTGGGAATTCCTGTGGTGTGAAGCAGGTAGCTGGGGGTAATGCCTCCCTCCTAGGGTGGATGGGGTGACCAGGGGGGTGTCAGCACTGCTGCTGGTACGGGGTGCCGCGGTGTCATTCTGCCTGGCCCCATTGCTGAAGGTTTGTTTTGAAGCTGAAATGACTCATCTGAAGGTCAGAGAATACAGTCCCCTCGGGAATGGGAAGTTTAGTCCCTACCCTGCAATGCAGAGGCTTCAGGTCTTTTCAGCAATTTAACCTTAGTTAAGCAGAGGGAAAATTAATGGCTTGCCACAACCTCCGTAGCAGGTGCAGGAACGGACCTTTGTGTTCAGTGCAATGGAGCTGGGGGGACTGGGGGCTGCTGCAGTACCCAGGTGGGCCTCACTGGGGTGGAGCTGTGCCAGGAGCAGCCAGGGCAGCTGGAGCGAGAAGATAAAAGCTAGGAGGTGGTGAAATTGTGCTGATGCCATTTGAGGAAGAGAAATACTCCTTATTCAATTTTGACCTGCACGGAAGCGTGCTGGTGAGTTAATCTGAGAAGGTGAGGAGGTGGGAGGAGGAAGAAAGCCACCTCCTTTGCAAAATGTGTCTCACCTGAGTGCCCTGCTGTGGGACACGTTCTGTGAATTTACAGTCACAGTATCTGCAGGAGGAGGAGAGGCTTCATCCAGGGCTTTTGGAGAACAGTACTGATGCACCTGGAATCCTGCGTGGCTTTTGAGATAGAGAAATACTCAAACTTCTAGCCCTGTAAAGTAAGCTTTCTTTCTCCTTGCTTTGTGCATAAAATCTGGAGAGGGGATTTGTTCGCTTCTGAGGTTTTCTGGCAGTTGACCTTTCCCTCTGCAAGATGCAGGGCAGCCCTGGAGCCCCGACCCTCGCTGAGAGCCCCTCTAGGTGTGTGTCTGTAGGGGGGTGGCTGTTGGCTGTGCCTGGCAAACGGCAGCTGGGAGCCATTGCACAGCCCGAGATGGCAGCAGTGTGACGTGAGGGCATTGCCCTGCCCGAGGATGAGTCTAATCTGCAGCATGGCCATTCCATCTGGGTAGCCATGTCCATGCCTGGGCTTACAACAGAAGTGCCTGATCAAAGTCTCTGCTCGTTACTGGTTGAAGTGATTAACTGCAATTAATCAAGCAGGATCTGCTCTCTCCAAGCATGGTTTATGATCATGAGGAATGGTAAATTCAGCTTCCTCACAAACTGCACCACATTTGACTGTCTCCATAGTACGAGGGGTCAGAAAGTTGCATTTACTTTGCAGGCAATGAATTATTCCAACCTGATTTAGAAACCTCCTGTTGTTCTGGGATAAATCTGCACTCTGCCTAGCTGCCTTTTTTGCAGTGCAGATTTTTCTTCACACTAAAGTCAAACCTTAAATCCAAACGGAGTGCTTCTGTGCCAGCAGGTTGGGCTGCAGCTGTGTCTGTGAGCAGGGCAAGGCTCTGAAGGTCTGGGAGAAATTCAGACCTGGGTGCTAGGAGAGACCAAAATCCAGGACTGAGCACACCACACATCTCGGGCTGTGCTGGGGAGGCTGCCTGCCCTGGGAATGGGGCCGCAGTGGGAAGGAGACCATGCTGTGTGCCCAGGTGTCTGGGCAGCACTCTGTGCTCCCCCGGTGCTGTGCTTTGGAGAGGTGGGTGTTTACTGGGAGCGAGGGCAGAAGCCATCCTTGCCTGTTTCTGGAAAAGCAGCCCCGGAGTCCATCGCTGGCTCTGCCTTGCTGGGGCACTGGTGGGGGCTGGACAGCACGCTGTGCTGTGCTGAGTACTGAGAACTCAACATTGCCTCTAGGTCTAGCCAGTCCTCCCAGCAATATTGTTGGAGTTCTTGCCTTTCCCTCCCCTCACTACCAATTCCAAGTGTTTTTCCTTCAAAATGCTTCAGAGTCGGTAACACAGGGATAACTAGCTGCTGCACGACGGCCCAGAGTCTGCATTGAGGTGCATGCCTGCCAGTGCCGGTTACCCGGTGTTCTCCTGGTCACCCACAATGATGGGCTTCCCAGATATCCCTCCTAGCCCAGGGGCTCCTTTCTGCTCCCCTCCCAGTGCTGTACAACTCCTCTCTGTGCCACCCAGATCCTCCCCTGCTCCCTGATATCCCCTCATCTCTTGACCCACGCTGCTTTAGCACGGAGCTGTGCTGTGCCTTCACTGGGAGGAGGCTGTTAAATAAAGGTGTTGGAAACCTGATGGGTGGCTTTTTTATTTTTTATTTTTTTCTTTTGTCCGTTGATTTTTTGAATTTTGCTTCTGCTGAATTTGATGAGAGCAGCTTTGCCTGCTGTGCAGAATGGTGGGTTTAGGTCAGTTGTTGAAGCTCGGATCTATTGTGGGTGAAGAGCCGTGATTTATACTGACTGATGGACAGCCCTCTTTTAAGGAAAAGCATTGCCTTTTTTGTGAAAGAAAATGTATAGTGCATGTAATATAGAACTCCAAGGAAATTTCAGGCCAGTTCTTAGCGACGGTCTCAAATTGATGTTCCTTCGACGTTGCCATGACTGCGACAGAGTGACTCATCCTGTTATGGTTAGCAATTTGCTTGTCTTACAAAGTCACCGGGGAAATAATTTTCCCATATCTATATGTACCAAGGCTGTAAGGCTTGCTCTAGCAAACAAGACAAATAATATTTCCTGGTATTACAAGCAGCCGACTGGAAAATGAGACCAATAGGTTCTATTCTTAGTTGTCATTAACCTTGGACGTTTTCTTTGACTTAGCTGGAGCTCTCCTTAGCTGTCTGCAAAGCAGAAAAAGTTCTAAATACAGGAGATGGGTTTAGAAAGTAATTAAAATTCTGATGTTTAGAGTGGCCCAGAAGTATAAAATGTTCATAAATAATGCTTCCAAAACTGCTGGAGTGAAGTCATAGTGTGTAGCTGTGGGTTGTTGGGTGAATGTGTGAAAGATGGGTATGGCAAATGCTCCCACGGTGCAGGTTGTCACCCTTAGGGAGGGAAATCAATCTCATCCATGTTTCTCTTGCCCTCTGTGCTTCCCCATCGTTAGGGCAATTTTCTGCAGCTACCCCCAGCCCTATTCATTGAATCCCAGAGCTGCAGGTCTTGGCCCCGTTGGCTGGGTGGTGGTGAGCTCTGGCTGCACTTCTGGCACATGGAAGCATCTCCACTCTGATTCCATAATAGCATCTGACCGAGCTCACCGGCTGTGACTGAGCCTTTGGGTGTTGGCGGTGGCCATCTTCCCCATTGCACGCTCCATGGGTGGGTGTGGAGGCCTGGGCCTGCTCCCAGTGCACGCAAGAGAAACTTCAAAGAAGTTGACCTTGATGTGGCATCTTTAGGAACTTGGAGTTATGGCTACGGAAAAGAAATCACTTAAGTAATTTTGTTTATGGAGCAGCAAGGAAGAGCTAACTTGCACTGTTTCTGCAAGTTGTTCTCCCTTCCTCCTACCAGTACTTGAGAATCTGGTGTTTATATATTAAAGCCACGAGGTTTCATAGTCTGTGGCAACTTTTTTCAAGTAGAATACATCAAATGATTCAGATGGAAGCTAACCTGTCACGATGCTTACATGGTCTTCCGTTTGAAAGATGCATCCTGAAGTGCTTGCTCCTGGGGGAGCAATGTGTCTCTTCATCCCAGATCTGAGGTAGCCATTTGCTGCTGCTTGTGTAGCTTGTTACTTTGGAGACACGGATTTCTTTTTTTGTGTGTGTGTTTTGCTTTTTGATGTCCTCCTGAAGATTAGAGCTGTTTTGACTTTGAATTGTTTGCCTGGGGGAGAATATCTAATGATTCCTGTGATGATTCTGAATGTATTTGTGTCTTGTTTTCTTATTTGATAAAACATTTGTACAGAGATTTTCAAAATAATGCATTTTTCAATTCTGCTATTCCTTGGTATTACAGTTATTAGTCTTCTATTGCACAACTTATTGGGAAATACTGATTATTGATGTTGGAGATAAACTTATCAGTTTTCAGATATGCTTGGCTATGAGAATATTGCTTTCTATCAGTGAAAGGCCTTTTTAGAGTGGCTGAGGGGAAAAAAACCAAATCTGTCCCCATAAAGGTACCTTGCAAACGTGATTTGAGGTGGTGGTGGGGAAGCGTTTTAGTAAATATTTTGTTCTGATTCTGTGTGTTTAGAGTGTGGATTTGTCTCCTTTATTCAAAACATCTTAAACTGATTGCTGTAAATTGTCTAATTCACAAGGGGTCAGGTGGAAGCAGGACTGTGGGGGGGGCCTGAGTACAGACTTGAGCCTTTGCTGCCTCTGAAAGGTGGAGGGGTACAACGACCACTGAACAGGTGGAGGGACTTTGTGTTAGAGGTACAGGCATGCTGCAGAGAGAAAGGAGAACTGAAAATGGGATTTGACATGTTTCCCCTAAATAATTGGATTTTTTTTCTTCTGTTCCCAGTGTAAGTTAAATATCATCTGGTTTGTTTGGGTTTTGTGTTTTTTCTAGGTAAAATAAATCGAGAAAAATGATCAATCACCATACATTACAAACAGGAAAGAAGTTATGGTTACAAAACTATCTCCTTATTGTTCAACTTGAGATAACATTTTACAAAACTTGAAAGTATGCATTTGGGTGCATTTCTTCAGTATACTCTGCCTGAACGTTCGTTTTCATTCTTATTCCTGCTCTCCCATTGCTAGGTGGTGACCAGACTTATTCACTTGCTGGGCAAGAAGATTCTTGGCAGCCTTCAACAGGGAGGTAAGACTCATTCCTGGACTATTCCCATCCCTTCTGGTGCTTCCTTGGAACTAAATGTACATCATTAAATTCAGAAATAGAAAGTGCATACTTGACAAGAGAATTTGTCCCTAATGATTCTCACTGTTGCCACAAGTGAATCATAGA
>WBMW01005580.1:47383-175466 GCA_013396635.1 Penelope pileata
ATACAGGCCAGGATGCCATTGGCCTTCTTGGCCACCTGGGCACACTGTCGGCTCATGTTCAGCCGAGCACCAACCAACACCCCCAGGTCCTTTTCCTCTACAGAGTCTTCAAACCATTCTGCTCCAAGCCCGTAGCGTTGCATGGGGTTATTGTGGCCAAAGTGCAGGACCCGGCACTTGGCTTTATTGAGCCTCATCCCACTGGCCTCAGCCCAGCGATGCAGCCTGTCCAGATCCCTCTGAAGGGCCTCCCAACCCTCAGGCAGATCGACACATCCTCCCAACTTGGTGTCATCTGCAAACTGACTGAGGGTACACTCAATCCCCTTGTCTAGGTCATCAATAAAGACATTAAACAGGATGGGCCCCAGTACCGACCCCTGGGGGACACCACTGATAACGGGATGCCAGCTGGACTTAACTCCATTCACCACTACCCACTGGGCACGGCCCTCTAGCCAGTTCTCTACCCAGAGAAGTGTGTACCTGTCCAGGCCACGGGCTGCCAGTTTCCCCAGGAGAATCCTGTGGGAGACCATGTCAAAGGATCAAAGAATGATGAATTCACTTACACAAAGTACACAATTTTTTGGTGGGGGGACATGGCTAAGTAAGTATGGGAGTGGAATGATTTGCAAATTAAATAGAAAACTACTGCTGCATATATGCAGTGAAATTTCCATGAAATTTCTTGCAAAAGAAAAGTCCAGGGGATCATTAGGAATAACTGCCACAACAGCCTTGAATCAGGTAGTGGTGCTGAGTGGCATTTGCATATTGACTGACTGCATGTCTGCATTTGCATTATCTCCATGAATTGCCTGGGAGCAAATGGTGTTGTTATGCATTGATTTGTAGGTTTTATGTATGTGGCAGAGGCAAAACAAAGTGTGTTTACTAATTGAAGTGAGGAGGAGGGAATTTTCCATACTTTGTTGTTCTTAAGCAGCTTTTAAAGGAAAACAGATGCGTGTTAACCACTGATTCTGTGTGGGGTTCTCTGCTGTTTTTTCTTGGTTTGTTTTGTTTTAATACAAAATCTCTATGCTGTTACTTCGGTTGATGTTTTTAAAATATTCCAAGGTGATTGAAAATGAAGCAGTCAACTTGCAGGTTTTGAAGCCATTTTGGGGGGTGAATCTGAAGCCCACACTTGGCATGCTTTGTATGCACAATCAGCTTTGGGTGCATCTCTGGTGATAATTGCACTTTTGTGCATGCCAAAATGCCTTTGTGGCCCAGGGCAGAGTTTGCACTGCTTGGGAAATAGGACAACGTGTGCTCTGGAGAAGACGGGAGGAAAATTAGCGATAGGCAATAACAGGAGCTGGATCAGAACAGCCATTGAAGTTCTGAGCAGAGAAGGACTGACAGAGATGAAAGAGTTGGAGTGGTGATATGTAACTTGTTTGAACCTACAAATACTTTCTTGAAGATCACCTAAAAGAGAGAAAAACTATTTAATGTTCTGGGGAGAGCTATTTTAGAAGACTTGAAATGAATAACTGCAATGTTGAATATGTTTGAAAGAGGTTTATCTGGTTTTGCTTTGTGTCCTACAGTGATCTTGCATATGCAGTTCAAATGAGTTTCCATATCAATTCCAGTGTATCATGTCCTTCCATACGTCCATCTCAAGAATGGCACGTTGGGCCTTTGCTGGATGAAATAAGATGAGCAGGTTGTTAAATACTGACTTAATGTCATTAATTTCATTATAAACCTAGAGCTGAGTTGGTGGGTGCCAGCAGCGAAGTGAGACTGTCAGAGAGGGCTTAAAGAGGAAAGAGAGAGTACAAAAATAAACAGAGCTGTCTGTAGAACACACCCATCATTATTTTTTTCCTGAGCTAAACTATTGGGGAAGATCTTCTTCCTTCTTACATGCATCACATGCTTCTTTCAAAAAGTGCTGTTCTCTGCCCATGGTCTCTCTGTGTTCACCCAGCTTACTGCGAGGTGTTGCCGATGCTTCCACAGTTGCTTTGCAGCTGTTCTACAGGTTCCAAGTTTTGTTTTAATACTCCTACACACCTAGCTGTAAAGATCTATGTTTTCCCATCCTGGGGAGGAGTCAAAATAGATGTAGATACACGTTTTCTGTCGGAACTTCATGAAAACAGGCATTTGTTTCCTTGATTAGGAATACCATAAAAAGTGAATATTTATTGTGGGAATGTTTTGGTACTGACAACAGGCTTTTGGGTTTTGTTCTTTAAGCTAATTCCTCTTGAGAGGTGAATTGATGCCTCAGAGTTGTGGCTGTTCACAGGGGTTCAGAGTGCCCTTGGTCTTTTTCTTAACAGATCAGGTAAATGCACATTGCATTTTACCTGTTCCTATCACCCAGATGTTTTTAACTCTGCCTAACTTTTACCCATGTGCTATGTCATCAGCTGAAAATGACAAATCATTTTTTTGCCTGTTATGAATGAAATGGGGAATCTTTCCTTTTGTGTGAAATGGAGGATGTTGCATTTAACTCTGGTTAAGCAATTTGGTGATGCTTCCCTTACTGCCTCACAGCTGAAAACTGTGTTTCCTGATCTGACACCCAGCTTTATTGGTTGACCGGATGACAAATGCTGTGTGTTATTGTTTTCTTTCTTTCTTTTCAACCAGGTCACCCTCTTGGGTTACACAGCCCGAGCAGCAAGTGGGATGCCGGAAATCCTGCCAGCAATCTTTCCACAGTCGCAATTATGCCGGTGTCTGAAGAGGTGCCCCTGACTGCTTTTACTCTGGAGCTCAAGCATGCTCTCAGTGCTGTGGGTAAGAAGTGTTTACATCTTACTGCATTGTGGAAAATAAATGCCTCTTATCTTTTTGGAGAAGTGTTTCTCAGTTACACAAAGTGGATTCATGCTGCACTGGGAGGGGCAGCTGTGTAGCAGCGCTCAAGAAGAGACCTTTTGTAATCTGTTGCTGCTTTTGACTCTCTCTCTTTCTGTCCCTAACGCATTTTCCTAACATATAGTGGAAAATACTGTGGCCTTAATTACTCAGAAATAGCAGCTGATGTGTGCAGCCTGCTGCCTCGGCTGTCACCAGCACTCGTAAGGCTGCGGGCACTTCAGTGGATGAGTCCTGTTCCCAGCACCCCATCCTGTTCCCATGGCACCTGTTTGAGAGTGCACATCTTTCTCCCCTAAGAGTGAGACTCTTTTCAGACTTTCTCAGTTGTACAGCTTGATCCACCAAGGATTTCTCATGCGATTTTCTTTTGTTGAAGTAGATGGTAAGTAGCAAACATAAGACTGGATAGAGGAGGCTTGTGCAGGAGGTCCATCCAGCTTGGCACTGGAGTTCCAAACAGTCCTAAATCATGCCTTCCTGTCCTGGCTTATGTTATCGTGTTTGTTGCCAGCTTGTCTGTCTTGTGCTCAGAAAACCATGTATTCAGTTCACAATTGATTCATTAATTGCTACATCCACTGGTGAAGTTGGGTGTGCAAGTTCCAGTTGCTCACAAAACCATAAACTTAATTCACAATTCAGTTCATGCTCAACTACAGTTTGACACTTCCTGAACATCCTCTTTTCATCCTTATGCACTGTCACAGATCTCGAGTAAATCTCTTGTAGTTCTTTGAATTGTTACTCTGCTGTCTGACAGCTTGGTACTTGAACAGCACAGTTACATAATGCTTGATGTATAACCACTTAGATTTATTTATTGGTTGTTTCCTTTCTTGACCTTAAAAGTTTCTGGAGCTGGCACTTATTATTCTGCTTTAAAACCTTCTAGGTGAGGAGGCAGAGGGAGTTGCAGGTGATGCTTGAACTCCTTCACCTGTTGAGATACAGATTTGTATGCAGCTTATGGTATAGATGGGTTACAGTGAGTACTAATTTGTGGGTGTTTGAAGATTCCTTTTATGTGGCAAAAAAAAAAAGTTCATAACAGAACACAGATTTCAGCCATAGCTATAGTGCTAATGGGTACTTATAATGGATTGTTGCCAGCTTGTTTTGATGGGTGACAGCACGAGGAGCCTGTAAATAAAACAAACCAAGATTAAGTATGTAAAAGGACTATTCAGAATAAAAATAACCATTCTAGTTGAAAGCATCTAGAACGTAGCAAACTAAGGGTTTTGTTTTGATCACTTGGCCTTTTCTTGTGCACCCTTCTTTTATTTTCTGCATCTAAACTGACGTCTGTGTAGTGCTTGGCAGCTATAGATAGTACTATACAACCTTGGCATCTCAAGTTCTTGCCAAAACGGAGCAGACGGCTGCAGTGGGAAGAGGCAAGTGTTGTGTGAAAACACAGCTAGCCATATGGTCCAAAACACAGCTGGTAGACCAAGCTCCCTAGCCTTGATAGCCTCTCCTCGTCGGGTCAGCCTGTTGTTTATTCAGCCCCACAGCTCTGAGACAGTGGTTAGCCTCCTGCCAATGGTTTCCTGTGTGTCTGTGTACTGGATAGCTGTGAGGGCTTCTTTTCTATGCAGGCTGTTTTTTTAGCAGAAGCAGCATTTGCTTTTTCTTGTTTCATTTTTTTTTTTAAAGCTTTTGTATCCTTTCCTTTACGCTAAGAGTGGAGATTGTTTGAGCGTTCTGTACTGGTGCATGGCAAACTGGTCTGAGCGAGGTAAGTCCGTGCTGTGAAGCAAAATCTCCGTTTACGTTGGGCTTTTCCTGATATGCCCTGGGCAGGTGAACTCCTCCCACGTAAAATGGATCAAAATCAAAAACGCTGCGTGGAAAGATCTGGGTTAGGTCCTTAGTGAACAGCTGACACTGGAACGCGGCATCCCTATGGGAGTGCTTCCCTGCTGCTGACTTACAAGTTGGCGAATTAGCGCTTGGGTTTAAGGTGTGAGCTATGATTAGACCTTAAACTTAATTATGGAAATGAGAGGTGTTATTTAATATGCTTGGGAAGGCTTAACTGAAGCTCTGTCTCTTCAGGGTGTCAGTTGGAGCCTGTGTGCCTGATTTTGAAGCTGAGAGGTTTCTCTGGGCACACTTGCTGCTGTTCATCAGCGCTCGTTGCTTCGTCTTTTGTTTTCTCTTGGAAAGAACGTGTTGGTTGGTTGTAGATTGTAATGAGATGTTGTCATTCAACGCTTGAGGTTTGATCCACGTTGTTTCTTTGACCCTGAAATATGGTCCAGAGCAGCACAGAGTAGCCTTGGTGTGCAGGAACTTGGATGGGGCTAAAGCAGTTGTTTTTTAGTTTTGTACTGCAATTTAATAGATTATTTTAGAAAATTCCTTACCCTTCCTGTTAATATTAATTTAGATGGATATTGCAGTGATGCCTACAATCCCTTGGCTGCAGGCTGGAGACAAGAGGACAGAAATTAGAGCACGTGCAGTAATTCTGAAACCACTGCAAGAACCATAATGAGGTATAAGCACAGGAGGTGGTCAGCTGGGGGCAGCTGGTGGGAGGAGTCTGTGAGCACTGCAGGCTGCCCTGCATCCCGGGGGGAGTGGATGGCTGCAGGCTGGGCTGTAGCAAAACCTGCCAAATAAGATTAGTGGATGCTTGTCTTTCCTTGGGACTGATATTAGAAGGCTATTACCAGTGCTATGAGTTGGAGCTGGTTCCAGCTAAATCCATTTAATGGTTTTGGGTCTTTGTTTTGATTTATAATTGCTTTCATCTTATTAAAGGAATCCAGTCATCATAACAAATAGAGTATCTCAATCTGAGAGAACTGAGATTTGTAACAGCACGAGTTAATAAGTACTGTCCACAAGCATGGAAAAATAATGTAGAAATAAATTCAGAAATAATAAGGCAGGGTTTATAGGTTTGGTTACTTGATTCTGTTGTGTGGGTTTAATTAATTAATTTAAATTTGTAGTGGGAACAACTCCTGTGCCTGGGCTGGGTCTGCCCCCGTGCTTGCATCCAGACACGGGGAGCACTGAGCACACAGAGCTGCTCACAGCCATTCTCACACAGTTTTACCCAACCTGTGTGTGGATTCTATGAGATCTGGTGTTCCTGTGGTTTATGAGAATTCAGATACTGTCTCCAAGCTGCGTATTGTGTCCTAATTAAATACTAAGGGACGTTCATGTTTCTGTAGGGTTTGTTCTGTTCAGAGCTGGATGATGAAGCAGTTATTGGTATCTCAGTAACTCAACAGGAATCTGTCTTCATCCTGAGAAAGTCATGACTGTAAAACCTGATCTGAGCATTGAGGAGAGAGCGGAGGAGTCCTGCAGAGCGTGGTGAGCAGGGGCTGCTGGCTGCTGCCTCACTCTGCTTTCATGCTTCGGTGTCAGAGCCCTTTCCCTGACCGTCAGTCTCTGGGCCTCCAGAGAAAGGATGAAGAATGCAATACCTGCAAAGAGCTGGCACAGAATTTTCCATTTTGGAACTAGAGTGAAGTAAAAGCGGGCAAGTTTGTTTGGTTTTGTTTTTTTTGCAGTGCAGCTGCACATTAGATTAATGACACCAGTGAATTCTGGTTGATGTTCTTTGGTTTTCTTTCTTAATTCCTATAGAGCAGAGAGCAACTCTTGTCAAAAGGCTCTTCTAGAACATTCAGGTTTGAAAAACTGTATTTGCTGATTTTTTTGTTGGTAACTGAGAGCCGTTAAGTGGTATCACGTGGCTGTGCAGATCCTGGTTTATGTAGGAGCCCTCTGATCATAGGAAAATACCTGACTGAAGTAGAGGAGAATTCACATCCGTGCTGCTCTCCTCCAGCTTCTAGCCCTTTATAAACTAAGCTTTCTTTTAGTTCCTAGTTGTATGTAATGTATTGGAAATCTCACTGAAATATCTTTACTAATAATTTATTGGAGCTTTTATTGCGTTACTCGACCAGAATGTCCCTTCTTTATCACAAATTAGACTCAAAGGTTAAGTATCTAATGTGCTGAAAGGAATGGAACCCAGGCTGGGACTCTGCTGGGCACAACCTTCTGACACTGAGACAGCAACCCCCTTTTTCAGGTCTGTGTCTTTGACACTAAACTTTGTAGAGTTTTCTTCGGTCCAATAAAAATTCTGATTTGATGAAGTCCAGGCCAGCAGGTCTGCTGTGATTGCACTTGTTCCATGGTGTGTTTGGCAGTGTCCTCATGTACCTGTGGTTTATCGAGGTTGAGGTGGATTTGCAGGCACCTCTAAGCATCAGAGATTTCTCCTTCCTTCCTTCCTATGTTTCCCTATTTCAGTACTTTGTATTTGATTCAACTGAGGTGTATGCTTTCAGTTTTATGTTAGACGTAGAACTAGGACATCGAAGTTGCCACTCCTTCGTGTCTTGGGAAGTGCTGCTATACAGAAAAAACTATGAAAGTGAGTCCCATGATCATCTTCAGGAAGAAGGGAAGAGGTTTGTGTCTCTTATGTAATGCTTGTCTTTTACTGGGTCGTGAGGCTGGAAGCCTCACTGAAGTGCTGTCTCAACCCTGTCTTATTCTTAAAAAGATGAAATGAACCAGACCTCTGATATTTGCCAGCGCTTTGCTCTTCTCACTTCTCTTTCACAGACTTGTAGTTCTGTCCTGAAAACAGATGACTTGGAGTACCAATTTAGATGCTCCGTGAGGTTTCTCAGTGAATCATGATCATCTGTGCCTGGGGGTTAGGCTGCTGCCAGGCCACGCTTTCTCACCCGGAGCACAGCTGTGCCAGGATTCAGAATCCCAATGAGTTTGCTGAAAGATAATTCTCTTGGGGGCTTTTAAAAGTCACCACCTCTGGCTTGGAAATACATGAACTGCAAATTACTGGAGGCTTGGAGAATGGCATTAAGTTTTCCCTGCTCTGATACTCCTGCCCAGCAATCTGTTGTTGGTCGCCATCGGACGGTGCCAGGCCAGATAAATATTTAACATTACCTCATATCACCTTTCCTGTGCTCTTGACTTTGAGCTGTTAACCCCATGTCTCATCCTTCCAAACGAGCAGCCCCTGGAGGATGGAGGGATGTTGCTGTTACACCAGGGGCAGCCATAAATTGCATGGGGGCTGCTGTAGGTGTGGGGGGAGCATCACGTTATCGCGTGGTGACGTGCGTTGAAGATGCAGTAAGACATCAGCTGGGACATCTCTGCCTACCAGCGTGGCTCTGTGAAGGGTGTGTGCTTGAGAAGGAATTTTGTTACGTGGTTATTCTCAGCACTTCAGTCCAAATAACACTTGGTCACGCTGTTTCGTGTGCTTGAGAACACTTATGTTGGTGTTCTCGATCGCATTGATGGAAGGTTATTTAATGGTTGACTAATTGGGAGCTTGCTAGAAATTGGAAGTGTGGAGCAGATGGTTACTGCTTCTGAAGCACAACAGCACTGGTTGAGCTGGAAGCATCGCCACGATCTGTGCTGGCTGTGAATACTGGTCTGCGTGCCCTCGTCCTACCCAGCAGGGTGCGGGGAGGCTCCTGCTGCCTGTCCGTGCACACGGGGTTGGGAAGCAGGCTGAGTGCAGGCTGCCCCTGCCCCAAATGCAAAAGGAGGGTGAGGGGATGTGATTTCCAAAGGAACGTTCCTCCTCGAGGCTGGATGCGCCGTCTCCACTCGAGCGGTGTCCATGGGTGAGGCAGCCATCATCACCTCGACTAACGCAGAGCTGTATCCCAGCTCTGCAAAGCCTGCTTTCTGCCGTGAGTCAGAGGCCTTCTGCTGGGCTGGGTCCCTGAGTTTGATGTTTCCTCTTGGGGCACATGCCCTGGTGCACAGAGTGGTGTGCTGGGCTCTGAGCTCCTGGCAGCTGGGCACAGGGAGGTTAATGGCAGGTGCGGGGTGGAGTGTTGGGTGCTCATCGGTCCCTTACTGGACATCTTTCTTGCATTCCTCAGCTCATTTTACATTCCTGTCTGTTAGTCTTTGCCTGCTAAACTTCTGCCGCTGACATAAAACTTTTTAAGCCACATGTGCTGGAAGAGTATTTGGTCTACATTTCACTTCTGTTTTGCTGAGAACTTTGACACGTTAATGAACACCAATGACAATTCTGAGGCTGAATGCTTTTTCAAAGTTTCTCTGCCCTCTCTCCCTTACTGTCTTCTTAGCATGCAATGTCACAAGTGTTCCTTCTGGAAAACCTCTCGTAATCCCATTACCCCATCCAAAGCTGTTGGTGAGGCTGGGTGGTGAACCAGACCCAAGGGCTGCCAGTGTTATGAACAAGGGGGGAGCAAAGCCCTGGAGCAGGGGGGCAGCTCCCTGCAGCCTGTCCAGCCTGCACGAATGGAGGGGTGGCACAGACGTGGGGCTGAAGGGCAGGGAGAAACCCCTCTGCTGGCAAAGTGCTTGTGAATGAATCCCCTCTATTTTAGACCTTTTACTTTCATAGGAATCAGCTACCAGAAAATCAGCAGCTATAAACCTTACTGGGGGATGGGGAAATGAAACTCAGCTCCCAAGTCGTCCTACCTCCTGTGCTTTCCTACCAGCTTTTACTTTTTATCTCTTTGACCTGCGGTGTATTTTTGTTTGCTCTTCCTTTATCACTAGTGTTTAAAACAAAACAAAAAAAAACCCCAACACGTTATTTGGATGCTTGAAAATAAAAGATTAAAAATCCAGAATTGTGAGTTTTTTGCCAGGTCTAAGGCTGAACTGTGTTATAACAGAGTGGAGTCCAGGCAGGAGGGCACTGAGCGTTCTGAGGGACTTAGGCTGATGCTAGAGGTCAGGGTGGCCAGCTCCAGGTACTGCATGTGTGCTTTTTTATTTGTTTCTTTGTTCTTCTTTTTGAGCACCTAAGTGTGGAATTACGATACTTTCCCATCTTGTTCATTCACGGTTTCTTGATTTTTACTGAACACATTGAGCCGTGCTGCTTTATTACTGCCTTGAGACAGTGCACCAGGAAGCGTTGTGTTACTTTGTGCATTAATTTCAATTCTTTTATTAATGGAAGAAACAAAGGATTACATTAGGAGAACACTAGTGCCAAGAGAATGCTATTTTCTATTTGGTAAATGTGAATTTCTCAATATGAGACAGATAATTTCTTTAGGTATGAGGTTAATCCCTTAAGTTTTGCTTTGATTTTTTTTAATTATTACTATTATTTTGTGTTTAGCTGCACCTATTTTGCAACCTCTCCCATGTATGGCATGTATTGCTGCCAATAAGTTAGAATCACTAATTAGAACAATACACTAAAGTGCCTGCAAGAAGCTGATTCCTCTTGTGTGCTGAAGCTCATCTCAGTGCTGTTGCCAGGTGTGTGTCTGTTCAGCTGCCGTGGAGGCAGCGTGAATCAGGCTCGCCCTGTGCGTTTGGGAGTCTTTTTAGAAACAGACTAGGGGGTTGGTAGGGATTCCTGTTGGCATGTTGGATAGAAGTACTACTTCTGAGCTTAGGATTCATCTGGGGAGTTGCTTCACTGCATGATGAACAGATTTATGTATTTCAAGATGTCAGTGAGATGGCTTTGTTCTTTGAAACCAGATTCCTGGGTTTTCTGTGGTTGGGAAAGGTGTGTGATACGCTAAATATTGTGTGTGTGGCCTCAAAATGCAGCTGCAATGGAAGCTGTCATTCTGTGTGACACTGAGGAGTGCAATAAAAGCTTTTTGGTTGGGACTAGTGCACAAACAGCGCGCTGGGAATGTGGAGAATGGGATGTTGTTACTGGAGATAAGCGTGAAGATGTCTGTGAAGACTTTGTGCCAGCTCTTTCTTCTGTGACAGCTCCAATCAATGTGCTTATCCGTGGTGACCTTCAAAGGAAAAGCTGCATTTGTTGTAGTGGTATAGCTGCATTTTCTCCATGCAGTTTGTCAGGAGCCGAATGGCAGATGCTCACATGGACACCTCTGTTCTTCCAGGCCCTGCTTTGCTGCTCACCAGCGATAACATCAAGCAGCGCCTGGGTTCTGCTGCGCTGGATAGGTACGTGCCTGCCTTATTGCGTGGGAGAAGTGCAGAAAGGTGCTATCAGTGCAGATACAGTGCTTGGGAATAACATCTTGTGTTGTAACATACAGTGTGGTTTCTGATCAAGGTGTTTGAGACAACGATGTTTTGAGAGTATTTAGTTCAAATGTGTTTGGGTTTTTTTTCTGTAGTTACTTTTCTCAGCTTGTGCCACTGGGCAAGCTGAACTAGGCCGAGTGGGTATTGGGTGCTCCTGAGGGATGTCATGGAAGCCTTACTGAAGCACTGCATCTTGTTTTTCTGTCTGCATATTGAGTAGTATGAATAATGGAGAAATCAAAATGCATGAGCCTGAACATGAAGACAGATGGGGGTAGTTTAAGAAACAGGCTGGACAAGCAAGATGCAATTTCTTGATGCTCTTCAGATTTTGTGCTTGACATGCAGGATTTCTCTCCACTCTAGTATAAAACAAGTTTGTTTTCTCTGTCCCCAGTATCCACGAATACCGACTCAGCAGCTGGCTGGGACAGCAGGAGGACATCCACCGCATCGTCCTGTACCAGGCAGACAGCACCCTGACCCCGTGGACTCAGCGCTGCATCAGGCAGGCTGACTGCATCTTGATCGTGGGGCTGGGAGACCAGGAGCCCACTGTTGGAGAGGTGTGGAAACCGCTTCTTCCCGTATCAGCAGTGTTAACAGTAAAGATCAAAAAAAGCTGCTTCACAGAAGTGAATTTCTGGGGATTTAACACCCACTGAAGCATAAATAACACATTTCTCAGGAATGTTTCATTGTAAGTAGAAGAAGAATTACATGAGGATTTTCTGAAATGGCAAGTTTTATATAAAAGTATTTCTAGCTAAGTTCCAAAGAATCATTTTTGTCAGTGGTAAATTAAAAGCCAGATTGCTTTGAAGCAATATGGCAGTCATGTTTCTGTCCAGAACTACTCTGCAAGATCTCCAGGTAGGCAGATAAAATCTTCCTGGGTGGATTTCATGGTGTATGTCTAGGGAAAGCTAGATACAAATTGTATTGTCCAAATAATTGGATGTATTTTCTTAAAGACTGTAAGCTGTAATTTTGTCCCTACTGCCTATTTTTTTTGGCCAAACACTTGAGAAGCAATCTCATTCTGCATGAGCAGCATGCTTCTGTGCTGTGCTCTTAACGGTCTGTGTTCTAGGAAAAACCACTTGCTTTTTAGCATTCAGGTTTGAATCCATGTCCAGTTTTAGAGCTCTCTATGCCATGTCAGCCCACAGCTATCGGTGTAGCTGCCTAAATCAATCTGGTTTGAGGTTCTTAGTGTGCATAGTGGTCTGCAGATCCACATATGGTGTCAGACACATACATGCATGTGTGTATATGTATTCCAAAATACAATATCCTGTTAAGTTGATAACAGAGCAGGAAGTACCAGGTGCCTCAATTCCTTTGGTGTGTATGATTTGCTGTAGCTGGAGAGGATGCTGGAGAACACAGCGGTCCGAGCCCAGAAGCAGCTGATCCTGCTCCATAAGGAGGACGGACCTCTCCCTTCCCGAACGGTGGAGTGGCTCAATATGAGGAGCTGGTGTTCTGCTCATCTTCACCTCCACTGTCCACGCAGAGTCTTTTCCAAAAGAAGCTTGCCAAAGCTGGTAAGATACCTGCCTTGGTGGTTGATCTCTTGGCTGTAATGCTTCAATTGTAATCCATTTTTCAAATGTAATCTGACATAGTGTTGTTACGTGATCTTCTGATTTGCAACTGACTGTTACGTGGCTGCTGTTCTCTTAAATGTATTTGGCCTCAATTTACTGCAGATAAGGGGCTCATATCATCCTTCTGGAAGCTTGACCATTTTATATACTAAAGATTGTAAATGTTATCCCAAGGTCATATCAGCAGGTAGAATTATTCTCAGTGGAAGGCCTGCTGTGCTTGAAAACGTCATGCTAAAGCAGAGACAGACTTTGCCTGTTTACCAGTAACTTTAAATCCGTGCTCAAGAAAAAGAAATACCTTCATGTAAAGTACTGCACTGCTGTGAAATTCTCCCAGCTAATGTAAAAGCATGGGAGATGCAGCTGATTACTAGAGCTGTTTGAATCGTTCATTACCCTTCTTTTGTTTGAAGTACAGCTGTCCCCTTTCTAACAGTATGTTGTTAACATAGGCTCTAAGGCAGTCATGCTTTCAGAGTGGTGATCTTGTTTCTCCCTCCTGCAGATAGAGATGTATGAACGTGTGTTCCAGAAGCCACCCGACCGCCACTCGGACTTCTCTCGCCTGGCCCGGGTTCTGACTGGAAATGCCATCGCCCTGGTCCTTGGCGGTGGAGGAGCCAGGTAGGTCCCAGGACGTTCTCTGGTGTCACCTGCCGGAGGTCTCAGCCTGCTGACATGTGCCCTTGGCTCACCCTGGACGTGTGGATGCATTGCTGCAGGGTCCTAGAGCACCACTGTTGCAGGGCTGTGATTTGCACGGGTTCTTCAGGGTAACAGGCATCCCATAAAATCAGCACTGTGCTGTGAATGATGGTTTGGAGAGAGGCTGAGGAGATGCTTTTGTTGTGCAAACATAACTGTATTTCTGTTTGAATTTCTGCAGAAGGAACATAAGTAGGAACACAAGTATTTGTCAGTACTTGAGCCTTCTCAAGTAGCTGGGCTTAATACCAGAAGGTGACCACGGCAGTAAATGTAACCCTTCTTTCTTTTGTTGGCCTGCACTGCAGATTTTTCCCAAAGGATTTTTTTGTATTAGAAAATGGCTCACGATATTTCAGAGGTCCTCCAAGCTCTTCAAAGTTTACACAGCCAGAGGAGTTATGTCCTCTAATGGGAGAATGTTCTCCTCTTTAATATCGCCCAAAACCTGTACACTTCTCCCAGCCTTACTTTCCAGAAAGTTTGTGTTTTTGTACATGCAAGGGCAAGACGTGTGCTGAACACTCCTATTAGAATTCCAATTGAATTACCAGAGAGCTTTGGAAATAAATCATTACCAATGTTTTTCTTTGGAATGCCTTTCAACTTTGAGACTTTTCTGCTGAGGCACACAGAACTCAGGAGCCCTTTGTCTCAAGAGAGTGCCATCTTTGTTATCTTTATTGCCACAATCTTGCCCTTCTTTAAAACAGTGCTTTGAAATACTGCTCTCAAATATAAATATATATTTTTAATAGTCTTTCTATTCAAATCCATGGAGATATCACATTTTTCTCTTTGGGCCAGCACATGCTTTGGGGGGAGCATTCCCTATAGTGAAGGTTAGAACTCCTTGGTGACAGCTTGTTCCGATTAGTCACTTGATGCTGAGACAGCCAGTGCTTTGCTTTGGCTGTTTGTGAGTGTCTGTAAAGGTGCCTTTATCCTGCTTGCTTTCACAGTTCCCTCACCTAAGATGATTTTGGTATTTCATTTCTGAGATAAACACTATCCTGTGGAGACATAAAATAAAGGGGAGGAAGGGAGATTGTACATAATCTGGGTATCTCAGGAGACTTCTTATCAACTGATGCAAAGCACTTGGTTTCTTGTGGGTTTTTTTTGGTTGTTTTTTCTTTTTGTTTTGTTACTAGCTGTCTGATATCTCTCTTCACTGAAGCCTGTGTCATGCTAAAATATGTGCACTTCTGTATCTCTGGCAGCACATTTTGCTCATTCCCTTCCTTTCTTTCTTCTGTAAACACTGCTGTAATTTTTGCCAAACTGTTTTTTTTTGTTGTTCTACTTAATTTGCAAGCCACCACCTGCTGGTTTTCAAGAGCAGAGGTAAGCAAGAGCAGGCTTATTAGAGCCTGTTTGTTGGTCCTGTGTTGTCCTCCTCCACAAATCTGAACCCCTGCACAGCTTCTGTGTTTAGCTTTCCGGGATGCATACCGCCCATTCAGCAATGTGACCATGTCCCATTAGCTGTTAATTTGCCCATCTCTGTGTCTGTGCAATGTGGAAGACTTTAAAAGGATTAAAGGGCAGAACAGATAGCAGGTAAATATGATACTTCCTCCTTTCTCTGAAATCCTTTTTACATTTCTGGACTGTGGTCCAGAATGGTTTTTCTGGGAACTCAGGCTGGTAGCACGTGGACGGTGGGAGCATTATGCGTTCAACAGAAAGGTACTTGTGTGCTATTTCTGTAGCTGGATTGTATTCTAAATTGTGGTTGGATGAAAGATTTGGATGTTTTTTTAAATTTGTTTTCAAAGTGAATGTAGTTAAGACTCTTGGGAAGAGACAAAGTTATTCTGAGCTCTGTAAAAATCTGCCTTTGGAAGCTTTGCCGGCCGAAGTAAGTTCTTAGGTCCCCATCTCTACTAACAAGGAGACTTCAAGAGATTGTGCCTAGGTACTTGAAATCATCCTGTGATTAAGGCCTCTTCTGGCTAAAAACATCATGAGTGGCTGCACAGCTCTCGACAGCCCATCCTCTGGATGATACTCCATGTGAAGTAACTTCTGAGATTGTTCTAGAAGCATGAATCATCCTGGTCTCACAAAACAGAACAGAGTTGCAGGGTGGTGGCTGATCCTTATTTCTGTTAGAGGTACTGCGTTCTGTGACTCCAGTAATATCAATTATTTAGTTGTTATTTCTGGAATGTTTGTCTGGCTTCCCAGTGATAGTCGGTTCGGGAGGTTTTACCGGAGCAGCCTCCTAGTAATTATCTTTGGTTTGTCATGACAAAAGGCGCATAGGAACTGAGGGTTTTCTTTCTCCTGTGAGCTTAAAAATATAACAAATCAAAGTGATACAGTTCTGAAATTACAGTGTTTTGCTTTAGTCAAGTGCTAACTTAATTTCAGTTAGAATCATCGAGGAGTTTGAGGGAAGGAATGGAGATTTCAGTTTAGAAAAATAATACCTTTGAAATATAGTTGCTAGCATAATGACACAGCAAAGCCTGCAATGAAGGCACGAACCTCCCATAAACCATTCTCATGAACTTTAGCCATCCCACGTACAGCCCACCCCTTCCTTGGTTTTCCATAGTTGTCTTAGCAAAGCTGTTGGAAAACTAAAATTTATGGGGAGTAAATAATTAACAGGGAAGTATCTGGGAATCCCTAGGGCTTGGGAAAAACAAATTGGTCGTGATGTTTCAGACTGACTGAAGCTAAACCGTGATGACAGGCGTTGTTGTTGATTGTAATGTCACTGTTGTGTAGGAGTGAATTTGCTCCAATGTGCCTATTCCACGTAGGCATGTTAGGAAAATATAAAGCATTAGATGGATTTGTTTGGGTATTTTGATAAGAAGCTGTATTTCTAATGCCACACGGTGCAAATACGTGATGAGAGGGAAAGGGCTCATGCTGGAAGGAGTCACCTGCCTTGTCTGGGTGCTCTGGCTGCAGCAGGGCAGGAACACGCTGCGTGCTCGCGCTGGGTGCTGTGACCTTCCCCAGCCGCTGCCCAGCGGCCGATGCACCCTGCTGCCAGCTGGGCTCTGCTCTGCCCCTCCCTGCCCTCCCTGCCCTTCCCTTCAGGCAGAGCATGAAGCCTCCCCTGAGGAGCTGCTGCTGGAAGGTATTCCTAGGTATTTCATCAGAGCATCTTTTCTCTTTTTTCCATTTAGTTTTCTGCTCAGACTTACCATTCTGCATCAGCCCTTGATATGTCAGGAGTTTTTTTCCACTGCTCATTCTCACTGACTCTAAGGATTTGACTCATTCCTGCCTTCACATTTTGGGTACTTGGCCTCTTCAATCAACTTCTTCTTTCTGCCTTTTCTTCTTTATTTTCAATGCTAGTCCTCCTGAAGCAGTGCAGAAGCACGTTGTGCCTTTCTTGTTACAGACTGACTTGTGGCTGGACCTGCTCCTTCCCCGTCTGTCTGTGTCCCTGAAGCAGAGCCCAGGCCCCCTGCCCTCTGGGGAAGGCCAGGTGTGCAGGTACACCTCCACCCGGTGACTTGTTGGCTGCTGCCCTGAGTCTGGGAGCGCCGTGCTGTGCTGTGCTGTGCTGAGCCTCACTTGGCTCTCTGAGCTCCTTAGAGCTGGGCTCTGCCTTCTGGCTCAACGGCGTGACCCAGTGATCAGAACCAGGGAGAGTGCCAGAGGGGCACATCTCCTGGTCCTTTTGCTCTGAGGAAGTCGTGTTTGCCTTCTATACCCTCGGTGCTTGATGCCAAGATTCCAGACTCCACAAAGAATGAATTAAGGAGGCTTTACTGTCTCTGCATGTCTCATGTTTGGCTTCAATTCTCATTCAGTAAGAACCATGCAAGTTCTTTAGCAACAGAGATCTGTCCTGGACTGCTGTTTTGCTCCATAACCCACAAAAGCAGAGAGAAGCACGCGTCCATTCATTCCCACTGAACAGAAAATGTCAAAGCTGAGGGGGCCTTGTTGGGTGTAATGGAAGTGAGGGCTCCTTGGTGAGGAGTGGGGCAGTGGTGGGGTGGTGGGTACACCCCAGCCTTCAGGATGTGGTGAATGTCTGTTGTAGCAGGAGGAAACCTGGACTTTGAGGTGGAAGAAATGTTCCTGTCGCAAAGTGCAGTCCTCAGGGTTGCAGGGTTTGCTCAGAAGATGCAGACAACACTCATCCCTTCAGTGACGTCCTCGCCTTGGTGCAGGTGGCAGCAGCGGCGTGGTTATGAAACCCTGATGTTCCCTTTCAGACAGTAACAGAGTCTCCAGGGGAGACTGTGTGAAGTTTGATGGTGCAGGTGCTTCAGATTCAGTTCCAGCAGTTAAGGAAGATTAATTCTTATTCCTCAGCTAAGACTGATAACTGATGGTAGGAGGCTCCTTAGTCATACCAGTGGAAGGAGGATGTGTGGAAATGGTCTTTAATACCAGCGCTGCAGCTGTGCGCTGCTTGAAATGGAGATGGGAGCTCACGAGATGGATTGCTGTGCCTCACATACAGGGGAGGGGCTGGAAGCCTCAGGAGTTGTCCTTTCAGACTGCTCGGCCTGACCACAAGCACCCAGGTGATGAATGTGTGTCTGGGGAGTGCTGGGGGCAGAGGGAAGGAGTTTGCTGCCTGAATAAAGAGCCCAGAGCAGGACTTTTCTCCGTGGGCTGCTTAGCATTCTCAATAGCGTGGTTACACAGGGATGAAGGAATCACAGGGGCATTTCCTGGACTCCTGATGCTCCTCATATACATCATTAAATACTTTTCAGTTCCTTTGTTGGGTTCAAAACTGTACATAATGATGGGCACTCCTAGGCACAAGGAACACGGGGCTCTAAGGATCCCAAACGTGCTGCTGTCACTGCTTCCTTGTGCTGCAGAGCATGTCCTGAGCATCTTAACTTGGTTAGTAATGTCTCCCCCATGCTTCTGTTCCTCTCTAGATCCACTCACCCTTTCTTTTTTCTCTGTTAGTCTGTGTCTGGTGTCCTGGTCTGAGATATCCAAGCCCTGAGATTAACCAGTTCCATTGCACCCTTTCATCCCCCTGTCGTTCCTGCTTGTTTGCTTTGTATCTGCCCGTTTCTCCCGGTATTTGATTTCAAGTCCTCTCTCAAAGGAGTTATTAAAAAAAAGAAAAAAAAAAAAAAAGGAATGGTTTGCCAACTGCTGCTGCCATACTGGTGCACATCCTTATTTGTCAAAGTCACAGAAATGCCCTCAGCTTTGGGATAGTTCTCCTTGGGTCACGCAGTGTGCTTTGGGGCTGCGCTGTGTTTTGCAGACAGGTTATTGATAGCAGTGCTAAGGTTGCTCTCTGTGGTTTATACCCGGGCGCAGGTGTCCCCTTCGTTTGTCATTTGTCTCACACTGCTTAAAATTCACAGTAATCGTAGAGCTGACAGCCTGAAAAATGTGTAAAAATTATATTCTGGCTCTTGGAAATATTAAAATAATACATCCTGATGGAAACAATCATTCTGAAGTCAATTATGGAACAAAAGCGCTGATGATAAAATCATTTGTTCTTAATTCTGCCCCTGGTTAGGATGGCCCCAGGAAGCACCGGGCCTCTGTGCTGGTGATGCCATGCGTTACTGCAGCCCTCGAGGCGGCCGCTGCAGCACGGAGCGGGCGGTGAGGATTTCACGTGGGATTTCACTCTGCTTTGTTCAGCTCCTGCCCTGGTGTGGGCTTGGGCAAATGGCTGAAACGCTTGTGGTGCTCTGTAGAACGAGGCTGGTGCCTTCTCAGCTTTGGCATCGGTGCAGATCGACCTTTGTAAACTGCTCCGAAGCACTCACATACAAGGGAAGTTTAACCCCTTGCCACTATGAAACTTGGGGGTTTGGGGAGGGTGTGTGCTCTCTGAATGTACATGGAGTTATGCTCTCATCTCAGCGAGCTGAACATGTCTGGGGAATTTGCTTGAAGCCTGATATCCAGCCCAGTTGCTGTGATTAAGTTAACTCTTTGCTGCAGTGGCTCAGGAGGACGCAGGCTGTTGTCGTCAGCTCCTGATGTCTGGTTACGGTGCCCAGAGACGGCCCACGCAGGGCCAGCAGGGGCTGCTGAGGTCTGGGAGCATCCTCGCCTGCTTTGGCTGCAAGGAGCTTGATGGTCCCCAGCAAATTCACCCTGGTGCTGCTGCTAATTGAAACTGAAATGTGAAAAGAGCTTGAAAGAGCATCTTCCCTCCTTTTAAACCAAAGGGTGAAAGTTATGCACTAGCAGCATTTGCAGTCTGCTAGTGGCCAGAAAGTGTTTATGAAGCAAGATTTCTATGGTGTAGAAGTGTCAGAATGATCTGAAAGAGGCTGACTCTGCTTTGTGTCACAAAAAGAGCTGAATGCTTGAAATACCCTTCCCCCAGTTCCCTTTCTTGCAAGTAATCCCTCTGTATAGAGCCGGATCTCAGTCTGCTGGCATTTGCAGGGGCAGGAAGTGAGCGGCTCGGGATTAATCCCTGCAACCCCTGCATCTGTCAGCCTGCAGCTCTTCCCTCCTCTGAGTGCAGGCAGCTTGCTGCTGTGGGAAGCGTTTCGGTGGAAGGAAAGCTGTGTGGTGACCAGTAATGTGTTTGTGTGTGTCTAGCTAGGTATCTGTGTCTCAGTATTAGAGCTGTAATTTGGCTTTATTGTACCCCTCTGTTAGGCTCAGGTGGATGGATGGAGCGTCAGAGCTAGTCAGTGTTCACACAGGCATTGGAGCAGGGACCTGGTGCCGTGTCTGTGTACTTTTGTAACATGTAGAGCATCCATGGAGGAGTAAACCAGACCAGGAGCTGCCATGTGGGAGTAAACCAGACCGAAAAATGAAAGCTGAATTCCAGTGTCAGCCATGCAGTGGGGCTCCTGATTCCCAAAGTTGTTCAAACACCAGATGTGATTTCAGGGGGACAGCCTGGAGCCAAAATAATGGTGAAGAATCTGAAGCCTTAAGGATAAAATTAGACCTCTGACCAGGTCTTACTTGTGGTGCTGTTTCATGAAGTCTGATGGAGAGTGGTACAGAGTGTAGGATCTTCCTTGGAAACAAAGCTGATAGCTTACGTTTGGGTTCCTAATTTGAGTCTGACCCAGATCAGCCCTGGAGCTTGCTGTTTGAACAGAGCCAAAGTCCTAAAAATAAAGATCTAGTATTTGCCTCAGCTCAGCAAACCTCCTGAGACGTGGTTGTGAACGGAGGGCTCCAGACTTTCTGTTTGCAGATGTTTGGTAACGAACTGCAGGGTAATTGCTCCTCAGAGGCTTTGCTTTGCTTTCTGTGGGGATGGGGCATCGTGGGCATCGCTGAGCGCTCAGCCGGGCTCACGGCCTCCGTGCATCTGTTCAAACTTCTGTCTTCAGGTGCAGTGGTCTCAAACACAGGCAGAGCTGTGTGGCTGAGGCCAGATTTGAGTGCTGAGCTGTGCAGCAGCTGGGTCATCACATGCACGTGAAAGCCGTGTCTGTGCCTTGGCACCCATGGTCTGCGTAACGGTTTGATTTTGCCTTTCCATCTGAAGCACCTATGTAATTGCTCACTTGCTCCCATTTGCCATGGAGGCTTTAATGGCTTCCATTAAATCCTTCAAGCAGCAGGAACTGGGGAGCCATCTACTGCAAAGTTATGACTGGTTAAAAAAAAAAAAAAAAATTGCATTGCAGGTGGTTTATTTGGGCTGGCCTGGCCTGGCCTCCAGTCTTCAACCCACCGAGCTCATTGATTCACAGCAGTGCTCTGGGATTGCTGAGATTGTAGCAACGTGTCCAACCTTCTCTGGGCAGTGAGCTTTCTGGGTGAGAGAGTGCAGAGCTTGTAAAGCCACACGCCATGCTGTGCTGTGCTTTTGTCTGTGCGAGGGTGCGAGCAGCTCTTGCTGCTGTATCCTGGGCCCTTCCCATCACTCCCCTGCAATGCTCTGGGGCCTGGGGGCCATTCCCTGCCCCAGTGCAGCTCCAGGCAGAGCTCTTACAAATAACTGTAAGTGGTGGGGGGTGGAGAGAAGGAGATGTTTGTTTCCTAAAGAAATCATTTTCTCTGATTGTGATTTAATTGTTTCTTGGCTCATGGTGAGAGACAGAATTTCGTTTCCCTGGGCAGGGAGCAGTTGGGAGGTGCAGGTTTTTCTCCTCTCCCCCTCTGCCTGCACCCACCTACCAGAAGGTGCTCCTTGCAGGTGTGCTCAGAAGACAGAAACATGGAGCTTGCGGATTTACTTCTAGGATGGCTTGGGTAGGAGGGGACCTCACAGCCCCCCAGCCCTACCCCTGCCGTGGGCTGGGTGCCCCCCAGCTCAGCTGCCCAGGGCCCACCCATGGCCTTGGGCACCTCCAGAGATGGGACACCTGCAGCTCTGGGCATCTCTGCCTTTATTTTATTTCACTTTTTCTCTCCTCTGGTCCCTCCTTGGCTTACTCACATATGATCCTTCCCAGCCCAGCACTAAGCAGCCTGACAGCCCCCCTGGAATATCCGAGCAACGTCTGCTCACTAATTTATGTGTCAGGCACAAATGTCTTTAAAGTTTGCTCTGAAGTGAGTGTGCAGAAGGGAACCAGGGTTGGGAGCAGAAGTTGTGTTTGAGCTTTGCCATGAGAAGGTGCCTGCACCGGGGCTGTGATGGAAAGGAGCTGTGCTGCGCAGCGCTGAGCGTGCAGGAGCTGCTAAGAGTGGTTTGCAATCTTTGTAGGGTGGCAAAGGGGAAAATGGCTCCTTATTGCAGAGATAATGGGAATGTGAGGGCAAAGCTAAATGAAACGAGGCTGTTGCTGACTGGGGGGTGGGAAATGGGAAGAGTTCAGGCCCCTGGATCAATGCTCTGTAACTGGGGGGAGCTTTGACATGCTGGACAGGATCGTGTTGGCAGGTGGGTGTTGGGTTGAGAACCAGGTAACGGGGGGTTATTCCCCTGTTTAGCTTAGCAGTGGGGCTTAATTCTTAAAATGTTGTCTGGAATGGAATCTTCCTTTTAAGTGTGTGAGGAGCTCAGCAGGAAGCTCAGGAGCGTTAAGGTGACGAGAGGGGCTGAATTCAGGTCGCTGAGGCTGTCGTGGGGCTCAGTGAAGCCCCCCCGGTGATTTCTCTGCGCTTCTCTGTGCGCTGCCATTGAGCCCCCCTGGAAGGCAGTGCAGCAGCCCTGCATCCCGCTCCAGGGCCAGCGGAGCTGGGCAGCAGTGCCCTTCATTCTGCTTCTTCATCGGAGGAAACAGCTTCTCTTCAGAGCCCTCGGTCGATCTCCTCCATCCGAATGAGCCTGCTGCAGGAGGTGGGGGCTCTGTGGGTCTGGGCACAGTGCAGGTCGGGGCAGCACGGTTGCTGTGCAGCCTCAGCACCCAGTAGTGATGCTCAGGAAATCAGAGTCCCTGCTCTGCGTGCCCACAGCACTGTGTTCATCCTTCCTGACGCTGACAGGCAACGCTTTTCAATACATTAAATGCAGTTTGTGGGGAAAAAAATATTGGTGCACCGTCTCTGCTTTGTATTTATTGTATTTTCTGCAGCTCCCTGGCCTGAGCACAGAGGATAGCACATATTCCTCCTGACTGCTCAATCTGAAGCATCGTGCTGCATCTGCTCGCCCCTTCCAGCGGCTGCATCTCGTGGGAGCTCCGGCAGGCACGTGCACAGCAGACACATGCGCTGCTCTCGGAAGAATTTTTCTTTTATCAGTTGAGCTCTGGCCTCTGTGCATCAGAGCTGCATGCCAGCAGCATTTCCCCTGGGGATGAAAGCACGGGCTTGTTTCAGGAGCAGGAATTTTCCTGCGAGACCTCCTGCCAGAAGGGCTGTGCTCTGACTGCCGTGCTGCCTTGTTCCAGGAACCAGTCCTCACCCCCCTGCTTTGTGATCATTTATTTGTAATTATTAACAGAGAAGAAGAAATTATGCTTGGAATTTTGGAAGTATGGCACAGCTTTTGGAGGCTTTTTAAGCACATTAGGCACGAGTTTGTAAGTAGCACACTGAGTGGCAATGGGGCAGAGCTGATGCAGAGAGCAGTCCCTACTTTGCTCTGCTTAGATCAGGTTGCAAGGCAGTAGCAGGGGCTCCTATTTCCAATTCCTCCTGGAACGTTTGGGTGCCATTTCCGCTGTCTGAGCAAAGGGCAGTGCTTAGCCAGGGCTGTCCTAAGGAGTGATATATGATGGAAAATAGTTTTTGTTCATATATAGACTCTGAGCTTCTCTGGAGCATTAGGCAAATCTCTGGGTTTTGTTACAAATTATTTGAAAGTCACCTTCTAGGAATCCTTCCTTGTCCTTAATTCCTCAGGGAGGT
The DNA here is from genome assembly GCA_013396635.1 of Penelope pileata. Taxonomy (NCBI): domain Eukaryota; kingdom Metazoa; phylum Chordata; class Aves; order Galliformes; family Cracidae; genus Penelope; species Penelope pileata. The sequence goes on from WBMW01005580.1 coordinate 70,816, forward strand.
GCTCCCCCCGGATGCCCTGGCAGGGGCTCCAGGCTGAGGACAGCAGCACGCTGTGCGTCCCCCAGCTGACCTCCTTCCCATTTCCAGATGCACTCTGCTGTTCCTCCTGACCTCTGCTCCTGTGGCACTCAGCTCCTGTGCCAGAGGTCTCCCAGCTCCTTCCTCCATTCCACACGAGTGCTCCATCATTGCTGCATACGTACGGCATCACCACGAGGATCTTCCTTTGTACCGTGTGTGCCAAACACTTGTATTCTCACATGTTGCCCCGAAACGGGACAGATCCCCTGTGAGATTGTGCCAGGTATTACAAGCAGCACGCAATCCTTGTTTTTTTCTGCCCCAGTGCCCAGGCTGTTAGCAGCGACCTGACTCCTGCCTTGGGTTTCCTTCCTCCTCCAGCTGTGGCTGCGCGTGGGGCAGCAGTGAGCTGTCACCGGGGTGCGTGCGTCTGGCACGGTGCCGGCACGCCGCTTCCCTTGGCAGCGTGCCCGTGTTTGTGGATGCTGTAAGCTGGGGAGAAGGGGCCAAGGAGGACCCAACTGCGACAGCTTGGTGCAGAGTGGCACATAGCGTTGTTGTTGGGATAATGATGGCCTAAAGCTGCAAAGAGGGGGAAAAATGTTTCAGAAGCAATCTTTGAGCAGGCAGTTGGTACGGGGAGCAGTGGAGTGGGTTCGGGCACGTTTGCCTTACTGAGGTCCTGGTTTGCACAAACACATTTTGTGGTGAAGCTGCTCAGGATGCTGGAAATGGAAGAGTCAGCTCTGCAGCCTTGTGTAAGTGAAACACAGCTTAGCGTGGAGACCCCCAGGAGATCCCTTTCAGAGCAAGCAAAGTACTCATTCCCATCTCACAGCTCAGTGCATTGAAGTCAGTGCATCTGTTGGAGGTGTGGGACTGTTCCATGTTCGGCTGAAAGGTGGAAATATCAGCAGAGACTTTGCTGATCCAGGGCATGGAGGTGATGGTTCGTGGATAGAAGTAGTAATAATATTTTGTTATTCATTCAAAGGCAGCGTACAGTGAAGCAAAACCAAACCCAGTGTGATCACATCCTATTTTGTGGATACACGAACACGTGGAGGAGGAGATCCTGTTATGGAAAAGGTTCCAGGGAGGGAATCCGCTCTGAAGCTAGTGCTGGCCAGTCTAGTTGTGCTCCAAGCAGAAAATGCTTCACAGTATTGCACGTGTTGGAGTGAATCCAGGGATGCAGGCGTTCTCCAGGACGCAGCTCTGATGGCGTTAGGTCTGCTCCTCGGTGAAGCATCAGAGTCAGCCGTGGCTTGCAGAGGGGTAAGGCAGCAGCAAGTGCCTGGCACGAGAAGCACATTGCAAGAGCCACAATCTAAAAGGCTAAAAGCAGTGGGCTCCTCTGGCACAGACTGAAAAATACAGCTCCTTCAGCTTAGGGCATTTTTTGAGAAGAAACAATAGGAAGCAGCGGAAGGAGAATTCAGAGGAAAGCGACGTGAGCCGCTCTCTGCTCTTGGATTGCACCGGTGCAGATCTGTCATGGAGTCATTTACACCGGTGTCACTGAGAACCTGTCTCAGCACTTCAGCAGCTGAAGGGGATTTATTTAGATGGAAAGAATGTGTTCAGCATAGTTTGGCCAAATGACACCTACAGCGGACTTGGCAGCTGTTAGCAAGTATTTATAGGATGTAAACAGCGAGGGGAAAAAGGATGGAAATAGAGCAAACCGCGGGGGAGCGGAAAAATGGGATGAAAGTGAGGAAAGGAAGTTTTTACAGCTGTAGGGCTGAGCTGCAAAACATCCATCCAGGTGGGCTGGGCATTAACTGAACAAAGCGTTTGAAAGTGGAGGCTGTGGTTTTGTACTGATAAAGAGGAGATCAGCCTCCATGGCTAACTCCATGGAATTATGGAATCATAGATGTCTCTGCTTTTGTGCTGGCTTACAGAACGGGCAGGATTCCTCTCTTGTTAGGGGGTTGCTGCTTAGAGGCCCCTCCGTGCCAGCCTCCCCTCTGCTCTCGGTTTGGATGTTGGGTCACAGAGCGTAGGCAACAACGAGCAGCTGCTGAGCTTCCCCATCTTGAGGCTGCACCGAGGGTTTTTGTGCTTAATAGCTGCTGACAGCCCAGTATCTCTCATCCGTCCCATCTACATCTCAATCCATTTGTGATTTGACTTCTTTGGCATGTGGTTACAGTGGGCTCCCCACATCTGTGTGTAAATCCTTTCCTTAACATCAAACTTTCCGTGTGGTGACGTGGTTGGGTGGCCCTGTATCTCCCCGCTCAGCTGTGAGCCTGGTTTCTCCCGTGGAGCCCTTCCCACACTCAGGCCATCTTTGCTTCTCCCCTTACTCCCTGGTTCTGCTGCGTTCGTTCCCTGAGATGTCTGAGATGGCTTTTGCTGTTTTCAAAACGCTGATGCATCCTGGATTTGTTTTGCTCTGGTTTCATTTATTTGCCTTTTGAATTTCCCCTCAACACTGAGTTAGTGTTTCTCTGAGCACATCAGAGCAGGTCCAGCCTCTTTGGTTGCAGCTAGGTAAGAGCTCCTAGCTCTGTAGGCTTTGCTACCTTTGTTTCTTTCCTTATCCCATCTGCACTGAAGTTCATCTGTTGTTTTATCACTCGACTCCACCATTGCTCTAAGATCCTTCTGCCTTCCCTGATGTCAAGGAGGATTTTAGATTTACCATCCTGAAGGAATTTGTGTCATCCTCAAACACTGCCTCCTCATCTGCCCCGTCTGTGTTTGTGCTGAATGAAGTTTCCTCTGACAACCACTTGTCTCTGCTTGTTCTGTTTTCCGTCTTCAAATCCCTTATGAATCTGTGTGCTGAGCTGTCCCATCATCCCAGGCTGGCTGGGTTTCTTGAAGAAGCACTGGAAGAAGGGTCTTGCTGCAAGGTCTCTGAGACCCACCCACCCCTGCCTGCTGCAGAACAGCTCTGGAAGGTTTCTGATGCACTGCTCCCTTAAAGCCATGCCGACTCTTCCCTCGCACGGTTTGATCCTTGGGTGCTGTTCTTGTACGGCTGTTCTTGTTCCGCTGTCCTTCACGTGCAGTCAGGGAGGCTGTTACAAGACTTCTGCTGTCGCTCTGCTTTTTCTGTCACTCCCACTCGTTTGGCAGTGGATCGTCAGCTCAGCTGACGGACATTCGGGTTCCTTTAGAAGGCACCATTCACGTGTTCGTGGTTTTTCAATGGCTGTCTGTCTGATAATGTCTTTTTTTCTTCTCTCCTCGGCACAGGGGATGCTCCCAGGTCGGAGTCATCAGGGCGCTGATGGAAGCCGGCATCCCCGTGGATATGATTGGAGGAACGTCCATCGGCGCGTTCATGAGCGCTCTGTATGCCGAGGAGCGCAGCTACAATCAGATGCGGATCAAGGCCAGGCAGTGGGCCATGGTGAGAGTCTGAAATGGTGCATTTGGCTTCTCAGAGAGTGCAAGAGCTTCAATGTGAGCCCTGCTAGGCAGCGATGCGTGAGCAGCCACCCAAGGAGGTGCAGCCATGTGCCCTGTGTGCCCAAAGGGGCTGGCAGGGGGGGAGCCAGCTCCGAGGGGCCCTGGCTGTTCCCTGGCATGCTGCAGCCCTGGGAGCTCCCGAGGATTGCAGCTTCCAAATTTTGCTCTGTGCAGCCTCCTGGCCACGGGATGAATGCAGAATGATATTTAAGTGTGTTAGCCTGTGTTGATCTCTGTTTTATCTTCCGATGTGATGTGATGGGATCTGTTTCCAACTTTCAACATATGTTTTTCTTTTGTATAATTTTCTCTCTTTCATTCTCACATGCTGTCATTTTTCAGTGGAACTGATTGACAGAGGTAATCCTTCCCTACCCTAAATACAAAATGTGTAATTCACATTGTAGCCTTAGAGTTCCAGGGTGGTGGTGCCCTGCTGCAGGAGAACTTTTTAACTGTAATATTTACTACAGACAAACCCATATATTCATTGTTAAATGAAGATTTAGAAGGTTGTTTGGAATAGAGGCATCTGCGTGTGAATTTATTGTAGGATGTTGGGGGAAAAAATCTCCCAGCACCAGATTGCACTGGTTCAAATGGCCTAATGGGGAACACTCACCTTTGTTTCTGAAGTTTGCTAGCTCTAGGATGATTCCAATTTTTGCACTGTTTGTAAGAAAATCACATTTTAATGTTCATTTCCTTATTGAAAGGCAATTTCCAAATTGGATTGAGCTCTGGGTCTGCTTGGATCTTGAGTTTTAGGGTGAAATAGGAGGCTGAGGCTGGTGCACCAGCACTGTTTGCCTCTCCCACGTCTCCCAACCTGCCGTGGTGTGGGGTGCACTCTGCTGTGCAGCTGTAAGGCACCACTTACCTGGCAGGCCAGCTGCTCTGTGGCATGAAATACACATTGAGGCAGTGCAGCTCTGTCACTAAGAGCACAGGTTTCAGGCTCTGTCTCAGAGCTGCCCGTGCCTGGCGGGGCTGTGAAGGACCTGGAACACAAACAGCGATACAGCACGGTTTGCTGGAACTGTTGAGGTGGAGGAGGCCTGAGATTAAGGATATTAAACCTAGCCACGCTGAGTCATAGCAGACATTCATTTAACCTTGCAGCCTTTATTTCCTGAGCATCTGCAAAGGGTGTGTGTGCAGTGAGCCCTCCTGCAGCGACTTCCCTGCCCTCCAGCAGCCCACTCCCAGTCCGCTGCCCAATCACTCTCGTATTTATTTAATGGTTGCAATGGTTACATTGGAGTGCTGGAATTTTCCTCCCTGCACTTGTCTGAGGGATTATCTCTTGTTTGACGTGCCAGGTCTGTTCTGTATGGAGGAGGCAGAGCTGGCACTGCTACTCCCTGGGCTGCCCGGGGATGGGCTCCTGGTGCTCTTCCTTTATCGCAGCTCTTGGGCTCGCGGCCGCAGCTGGAATCGTGTTTGCTTTTACTAGAAATGGTTAAAGGTGAAATGAGGAAATTTAACCTGTTGATGAACTTCTGAACACAAATTGCAAAGCTCAAAGGTTTCACAGAGGAAAGGGTGGGCTCTTGCCCAGCACTGTCTGCTCACGCTGTTTGGGTCTTTGTTCCTTGAAGTCTGCAGCTGGAGGAGGGGTTAATCCCCTCTGCTAGAGCAGCATGCCATGGTGTTAATGAACAATGGATTTCCTTCAGGTTTGTGTGACTGCTGACAGTCTTGCCAGGTCCACATTCAAACCAGAAATTGCTCAGGGCTTTGAGAACAGAACAGACCTCTCTGTTTGCAGCCCTCCTCACTGCTACCAGCCCGCTCCACGCCCCGGGCCAGCAAAGTGTGCGTGTGCTGGACTGGAGAAAGCAGTGCAAACTGCCTTCCAAGTTCAGATCACAGCTCATGTACAAAGTCTGAGGGTTTATAATTACAATGATTTATATTTATTTATTACCAGTGGCTGTTCTGAGTTATTCTGCCTTGTGTTGCAGCAGCTGTAGGCTGAGCGAGGAGAGCAGCTCCTCTCCCCAGCACAGCTCTGCCTGCAGCAGGGAGCACACTGGCTGAGGATCCATAGAAAATCCACGCAAAGGGACCAGGTGTGAGTGAGACCACTTTTCCAAGGGGCTAACTGAGCAGATCAGCCCCTGGTTCCCAGTGCTGAAGTCCCAGCTCTGTTCCTGCAGAGCAGCATCGCCCTGCTGTCCTGCTGCTGAGCCTGCTGCTGTGCGGGAGCTGCTCTGAGGAGGGGCTGTGCAGAGGGCCCCAGTGCTCCGTGCTGCTCCGTGCTGTGCAGCCTGGGAGCTTCTGCGGGTGGAGGTCACTGCTGAGTGCTCTCTGTGCAAAACCTTGCAGCCTGTGCCTTCAGCCTCGGGGGGCTTTTGAAATGTCTCCATTGTGATGGATTAGATAACTCTCATCATCTTTTTCCATTTTTTTCTTCTTTTTTTTTTTTTTTTTTAACCGTCAAAGCAAATGCTGGTGTTTGTCCTGCAGTCTTTTCTCTTTGTGGTATTTTTAGAAATCAGCATATCTCTGGTGGTGCTCTTGGGGCTGGGAGAGGGGAATTTTTTAATCGGGCGTGGGATGTGTTTTCTGGACCGAATGAAGCAGCAAAGAAATAAATGACTTTTGTGTCAAAATACCGAGGGGTCTGACTGCCACCGGTGAGGTTATCAGCAATGTACAGTGCAGTGTATGTACTGCATAGTGCCTCTGTGTTCCTCCTGTACCTGTGTTTAACCAGCAGAACTAGGAGTAAACAAGCATGCAGAGAAAGCTTTCTTGTTTCTAGAGTATTGGGGATTCTTTTTTTTTAATTGGAGGATGTTTCGAAGTGTACACGTTTCACAAAGAATGGAATATTCTGTCGTGGGAGGGAATGTGATTATAGGAATCTGTAGTTAAAAGCTTCCAGTGCTGAGGACTGCCAGGAGCTGCTGGGTGGGATGCTGCAGCCATTTGCTGTCTGTGATCTAACGCTGCTTGCACGGCAGCTCCCATCGATCTAAGCTGGGCTTTGAGGTTGCAGCTATACGGTGAGGTCATTGGGCCCAAATTCATCACTTCTTCTCCTTTTGCCGTGCTGGCAGCCCAGCCCTGAAGCTGCTCCTGCAGCACCTGGCACAGGGCAGTGGGGACACAAAGCCTGGGGCAGGTCAGTGCCCTCCCAAACCAAAAGGTATGGGAAAAGTCACTTGGGAAATTCAGATAAGAGGTTGCACACAAATTCCAGACACAACTGTGGCTTTGAAAGGTGCAGTTCAGGCACCAACCCATCCCCTGCTGCCCTGCAGCCACCTTGCCAGGTGATGACGTGAGGGTGGCACGTTGGTGTTCCAGGATGGAACGTCTGGGCCCCACCTCAGACATCCACCCACCCCCTCTGTCCCCTTGCCTGGCCTCAACGCTGACCGTGGTTACTTAAATGATCCAAGTAATAATTTTTTAAAAAAATTAAGAGATGAATAAAATAAAAAGTTCGCCTTTAAATTTGAGCTGCCCTTGTCTCTTTCTGCCCTCGGGATAAATCTCTCTCAGTGTTCATGGGAGTTATGTTATTTTGTCTTTTACATTATTTTTCTTTGTGTATTCCTTTGCTTGTTGCATTGAAACTCTACAGTTGAACACTGAAAAGGCACTGAACAAAATCCTGGATTCCAGCTGTAGTAGTTTAAAAACCCTTTCTGTTCCACTGCTTTTAGTTTTATTTCTTGCAACAAATTTTCCCATACACTTGCTGCTTTTTTTATACCTGGGAACATCAGAAAGCCCTGGGATTATCCTGATATTGATGCTGGTTTGTAACCATTCTGCATCAAAGAATGAATCAGCCAGAGACTGCAATCCAGATTTCTTTTTGTCCATCTTCACCTACGTTTGCTCTTATTCCCCCACCCCTGGGCTCTTACCTTGGCCCTCCTTGCTGAAGTTACCTTATACCCTGGGGTAGCTTTTCAGAGGACTTGCAGGGTTAAAAGCCTCGTTAAAACAAAAAATGGTTTATAGCAGGCCTGTAGAAATGAAAGCTCATGAGAATCCATGAGCTATCCCTAGCCCTAATCCAACATCCCTGCTCTTGAGAATTGGCAGCAATGCGTGGAGCTGTGCTGTGGGAGCTGGAGCTGCTGGCATTGGCCTTGCTGTGGGCAGAAGAAGCTCAAGGGGAGCAGAATGCTGGGGCTCTGGCTGCCTTTCCACGGGGCTCCACTGAGCTCCATTTGTCTGCAGGGTGACACGTGGCAGAGGGCACAGCCCTCCGTGGGAAAGGGCTGGCCGTCAGCATCTGCTGCCTTCCAGTGAAGAGAAATGAGAATACTAAGAAATAACCATTAATGAGAAGGTTGTGTTCACATACAGGATGACTGCAAGCATCAGTTGCAGGGAAGTGTAGAGCTCAGGAACATAAAGAACATTGCTACAGGGATGGCCTGGGGTGTGGTGCTGTGTTTGGACAGACCCTGCTTCGGAATTAGATGTGCTTGTAAATTCTTCTTTCCCTGAATTAATCACGCTAAGTACTGTCAGAGACTAAATCCCTGCTTGAAGTACAGAACGAATTCCATTTAACTCTGGAGCTGGGGGAGGTGTGCAGTGAGGCTGGCACGCTGTCGTCCCGTCAGAACCCAAAATGAGGATCTGAACGAAGGTGGCAGATTCCACCTGGCATCGTGCTAAGGCTGTGAGCTCCTCCCAGGTTTTCTGTTTATATCCTTGTTTTTCCAGGCTCTTTTTTCCTTTGTGCATGGCCTTGCTTTCTCTAGGCAGATAGGTTATAGATGATTAAAACAGGGCAATGTAGGCTAATCCGTACATCTTTGCAAAGCAAAGGCCAGATGTTGATTGCAGAGCCTTTGATGGATGCAGATTTAAAGGCTCTTCCATGCTGTGGGGCTCCAGCTGTGTGCAGCGCTGTGGTGTCTGCTAAGCTGTGTGCTGAGCTGCGGAGATGGGGGGGATAAAATATTTCATCTGGTATAAATGCTTCATCTGGTAAAACCTTATTCAGTTACATAACAGTTTCTTGTTTTGTTTTGTCTTCTATTGCACTTTAGCTGAACATGGGGTAATATCATAGAATGGGTCAGGTTGGAAGGGACCTTAGAGATCACCTTGTTCCAACCCCCTGCCATGGGCAAGGACCCCTCCCACCAGACCAGGTTGCCCAAAGCCCCATCCAGCCTGGCCTTGAGCACTGCCAGGGAGGGGGCATCCACAGCCTCTCTGGGCAACCTGTTCCAGAGTCTAATATGTTCAGACATGGAGTTTTGTTTGGATTTCTCAGACTTTGAGGCCAGGAGCATGGTGACAGGGCTGCCACAGTGGCTGTAATGCTGCCTGGGTTATCCGTTTGGTTTGGGTGTTTTCAGCGTTTATCTCCAGGGTAGTGCACGGTTGTGGCATGTCTGAAATGGAGAGGAGGGGAAGGAAAAAAGAAGAAACCATGAAGGCTTAATTACAGTGTGTGTGAGTTAGAAGAGACACGTTTGACAGTGCCTGCCCACTGCTGTAACACAGCAGTGTCTGCAGTGCTCGAGGAAACCCCGCGGGATCTGCTCTGCTCTGCTCTGCTCTGCTCTGCTGTGCCCCCGGAGCGCCCGCAGCCTCCACGGTGCCGGGAGCAGGTGGGGAGCAGGGGGGCTGTGGGAGCAGAAATAACTGGCACTGGTACACAGAGTGTGCTCAAATCTCTTTAAAATCTGACTTAAATTTGTTGTGATCCCAGAAGGTCACCTATGTGTTGTAAGTGTTTACACTGAGGTAGATAAAAGATTTAAGACTGGGGAAAAAAAGTCAGGTGTGATCCATAAATGAAAAGAGGTGTGCACGTGTTTCCATCAGCTCCTGTGTTACTGATTCGTGATTTCCTTCCCATGCAGGTGAACATTATGGTAAGTTCTAAACACGTTGTAGCTTCAACTCAAGAGGGAGATAGCTACTAATATACTTTTGTTATATAAAAAAGGAAAAAATTGTACAATTCAAGTGCATTTGTTAATGCCTGGACCCACATACACTGCTTTGGAGTGAAGTTGGGGTCTATGCGTTAAAGGGAAGCAAATGCACAGTTCTCTGTGGCCTTACTGCAAACTGGCTGCAAAGCTTGGTGCTTCTTGTTTGGTATTTATGGCAGCCAGCAGTTATTGGTCACAGTCTCTGTAGGTGTTTTTCTGTCCCTGGCAATAGCAATGCTTCCAACGTGTTTGCTGTAGAATCTGGAATGTGCTGTCTCTCCATGTGCATACGGATAACATACAAAAATTCATATTGATATATTTACCTTTGTTTTTTTTTCTTTTTAGGTTATGAATTCAGTGTTCAAGACCATCCTGGACTTGACATATCCAATAACCTCTATGTTTTCTGGAGCAGCTTTTAACAACAGCATCAGCAACATCTTCAAAGACAAACAGATAGAGGTAGGTGGCCTGCCCACCCCTGCACACGTGTCTGTGGTTCCACTGTACTCTGTGTAACCAATGTCTTTCTCCCATTCCAGTACTAGGTACAGGGCTGTGGGATGCTTGAAAACATGTTACCTCTAGGAACGTGACATTGCATGGATGTGGAGGATGTTCATTCATTTTGGTGGATTTAGGCATGTACAGGTGGAGCAGTTCAGCTGCTTCTGTTGGGCAGAGGGATCCTGTTGTCTGAGAGCAAAAGCTGAACTGTACACCAAAGTAAAATTGCCCAGATTTTTATCATTGTTTTATGCAAGTTAAACTCAATTAAGAGACACCAAAAGAAGGTCTTTAACAGGACAACAGCTGCTTTGTGGTTTGTTGTTTTTTGAAGATGGAGTGTTTCTCAACAGTTCATTGAAAACAGAGATAATGTCAGAGGTTTCCGGTCTCGATTTTGTGTGTGGTGACTGTAACTGCTGGATGCTGTGTGGCCTGCCTGAGCTGGCAGCCACGTGCAGATCCCACCCATCCCCTGCTCCTGCAGCAGCAGCTTATGGAGCAAACCATCAGTGGGTGTCTCTGTGGATCACCAGGCTGAGAGGGTTTGGGTGCTCTCGCAGCCTTACCTCACTGGCAGTTTTAACCACCTCATTCCTGTGTTTGGAATCCTTGTGATGGAAGATTCATAAATATATTTGAAATACAGTGACAATTTGCTGCATAATCTAAAACATTCCCTACTTAAATGCAAGGATGAAAGTAAGTGATTAATCATCACATGAGGCTTAAAATAGCATTTTGCTGTGCAGAGTGGATGGTGCTGTGAATGAGCTTTAGGGAGATAAGTCCTGAGACCGGATGGTTTCTGTTTTGCTCTTTGGATGGCAGCAGCCATGCTGTTAGCTCTTCAGTCGTGCGTGTCCCTTCCTGAAGCACTCCAGCTTCTATATTTGGTTTCAGCAGTGCCTGATAGGAAAACAAGGTTGTGGGGTGACTACAACAGCTCCTTTCCGCTTGATTTGAGGCGGCTGAGGAGCTGCCTTGCACAAAGTGTTGGGACCTTCATGGTGATGCTGGCTCCTCCCCGTTAGGCTGCTGTGAGCCCGTGGGGCAGTGCTGAGAGCTGTGGGAAGAAGTGAATGGCAAAATGGAGGAAAGTCTCCTCTGACCTTGGCTTGGCCCTTCCTTCCCCTGGTTTACTGCCATCACTGCTTTTGATTCAGCGCTCAATTTACTGCACTTGCCTTTAAGGTGCAGTAAATTCTTTCCTACGATTTTTATGTGTTGCAGCTGTAATTGCGTGATCTGTCCTGACCTTGTGGTCCCAGGAAGGAAAGTTTGTTAGTTTGAGATGTTCAGACTTCAAATTTCTGTAGTTCCTCAGTAGTTGGAGGGCTTTTGTAGCAGGGTGGGCAGCAGTGATTTCCAGCTTCAAGTACACGTCAGCAAGAGATGGTTCCAGCCTTACCAACCTGGGTTCTGTTTGGTGCTTGACCACTACTGCTCCATCCTGGCTGTGTTGCTGAACGCAGGAGAACTTTCTGCCCACTGGGGATAGGCTGGGTGCTGGCCCTCGTGCCCCTGTGAAAGCTTAGAATCAACATCTGGAGCAATGTTCCTGTGAGGTGGCACTCCTGCATTTCTCCTGTGTGCCCTCATCCCTGCTCCACACTGCAGCTGGGTGTGAAACCACTTATGCTGAACTGTTATTTCTGTCACTGAAAGGGAGGTTTCCATTTTCTCCAGAGCTTGCTCTCTCTCAGCTCTTGTCACGTAGGTGTCTCCTGATCCCAGCAGAGCTGTCTGCGGGGTCGCCCTGGTTACAGCAGCCTCTGTCAGTGCCGCTACCGATGTCAGCCAAAGGCTCCAGCAGCAGCAGGCAGCCTGTGCAGGCCCTGCTGGGACAGCACGCAGAAATCCAGGGCAGGGTCCTTGAAAGGTATTTCCACAAAACACAGCTACTGTTCGTCTGAAACTACCCCCCTAGTGAGAGAGGATGAACTTTGTTCTGATAAGAGTACCGTCTGGTATCTTCAGAATGCCATTTGCTCCTCATCTGCCAGCAAAAACAGTTACAGAAGCTTGGTGTCTACCCAGACAACAGGGCACCAGTGGTGGGATAGGAATCATCCTTCCATGCAGAGACCCAGAAGCTTCAGTCATTACTTGGAGAACAATGAGCCCTCTTGCCTCAGGTCAGAGCCTTAGCTCTTCAGCTCCTCACAGGCAACGCTGCAGCATTCCTCTGGGAAGAGCTGGGGATGCCAGAGCAGAGCACGTATTGCAGAGCTCTGTGGGCTCTCGTTCTTGGAGACCTTCCAAAGCTTCTGGCAGTGGCCTGGGCACCAGCTCTGGATGTCCCTCCTGGGGCAGGGTGGGACCAGACGGACCCAGAGGTGCCTCAGCCATGCTGTGGTTCTGTTCTGGACCAGGACAGCACCCAGCTCTGGTGTTGTTATCCCTCCTGCCAGAAACACAAAATGCTCTTGCAGGTCATCTCAAGTGTGAGGAATCAGAAGAAGTTTTCTCAGTTCTGGTTTCAGACTTGAATAGTGCTCTCTCTCCAGAACACTGTTGCTGAGCACCAGGCTGCCCGAGAAATGCCATCCTTACTGCTGTGTGATAGGTCCTGGTTTAGTCTCCTTCATGCATGCATTTGTATGAATACGAGAGGAAGCACAACATAGGCTTCTTTCCCTGTTCCTGTATGTCTGCATAAACTGTTGTTGATGTGCTGAGATCTGTGATCATCAGGATATCTTCACCCCAATGGTGGAAAGACACCCCAGTGCTCTCGTAGTCACACTCCATTCATCCACCCTCCCATGGCACTTGCACCAGGCGGGCTGTAACACTTGTGCAGCACCTGATAGTCCTCCCCAGTTCCACCATCTTTGCAGAGCTGCTGAAGAGACTGAGCTCACTGGAAGAAGGAAAAAACAACACCAGAACTCCTTGGCAGCTGAGCCTTTCCTGTTGAACAGCACACAAACTTGCACCAGAAACAGCAAAGAGGGAGCACGTCTCAGCTTGTGCTGGTAGCTGTAGTCCAAACCCTTGCTTGGCTTTGCTTCCACCGTAGCTGTGCCAGGGGAGGCTCAGCCGTGTCCCATGGGCCGAGGACGAGGCTGGCGGGGTGTGAGCAGCTTTACCTCTTCAGCTTCGTGTGACTGAAGAACGCTACCAGCAGTTTTCTCTGGCATGAGCTCAGTTCATCAAACAGGCCTTCCTCTGTGCAGGCTGCCCCTTCGCTCAGCACCATGGAGGCTTCCCCAGACCATCCTCTCTCCAGCAAACTCTGCAGTTGGGAAGCCGCCCTCCCGTTTGGTTTTCCCAGCAATAGGATGTGGGTACAGGCACTGAGAGCTCCACCCAGGAACAGGGCTTGTTGGTTTTGTCTGGCCTCTGTTGAATGAACTTGTGAAGGGCTTAACGAGGCTGCTCTTTTTATGTGAGATCCTGTTTATTGGGTAGGGTATGTACCACACTCCTCGCTGCTATTTTACCCTGCAATATCTCTAGCAACTTCTGGGGTCTTCTTGAAGATCAGCCTCGCAGGATGTCCCTGCTGATGATGCTGCAGAGCTTTGTGTTGCTGTGGACTCCGGGCAGCTTTGGGTCTCAGCAGCACCGCTCTGCATCTCCTGCTGAAATGTCCCCTGCCTTCACCACGCTGCATCCAGCCTGGGAATCGTTCAGACTGGGAGAACGCTGCTCAAAGAGGACCAAGACTCACGTTCTTAACCTCTTTTTGCTGTGGGCTCTGGGATTTTAGGAAGTGAAGCCTGGAAGACAGCAAAAAATACTTGATCCAGAAGACTGAGATCTTTAGGTGAAAGTTGTCATCAGACACTTGATCTAAAAGAAAAACGGATGGCAGAAAGACTAACTGGTGTGAGTGAGGGGGCTGCTGGGGTGCTCTGGGTGATGTACAGCCTTTGAACAAATACTTTTTGCTATTAAAAAAAAATGTTGTTTTTCTGCCTTGGTTCTGCATGAGATATTTGCATAAGAAAGAAATTTATGAACTTAAATACAAGGTGGGTTTTTCTCCAGGCATTTGTCTACAGCTCTGTCAGACGCACATGGTGTCAATAATTTCTGTGTTAGGCATAGGTTTAAGTACAAGGTTATAGTTTTAATAAAATTAGGCCCTCCTGTGTTGCAGGATCTGTGGATTCCATACTTCATGATCACAACTGACATCACGGCTTCAGCAATGAGGGTGCACACGGACGGTAAGGGTGCGGGCAGCCTCCCCTGCACAGCTCTTGTGGGTCTTCAGCATCCCCCCCTGCTCCTGCCGTTTTCAGCCCCTTTAAATATTGTTTTTCCTTTTGTTTCTCCCTCCTCTGTTATTTGCTGAGCACCAAACTGTGGTTGTACACATAACAGGGAACAGAGCTGTGGGGAAGAAATTAACTGAGATGCTGAGCTCACTGTTTAAAGAGCAAATGGGCCCACTGGTGCCATTCTGTTTCCTTAAAACATTCTGTGAAGTGCAGGTGTGCTAACGATAAATCAGAATTAATGCAACCAAAGCATTTTAAGATTCAGATTCCCCTTAAATGAAGATGTATTCCCAATAACACGACTCCTGTGCCTGAAGCAGGAGCTGGGTTAGGCTGTCATTTGTGTCCAGCCCTCTTCGTTTCTCTGGTGGAAAACGGTAATTCAGTTTACAGTGACTGAACAGAGGAGAAAGATCTGAGCTGTCTGCTCTGCTGTCGCGAGGTGGTGGCAGCCCTGTGGGATATTTGCTTTAGCTTTTGTCTGGCTATTTAGGGTAATGGTGCCATGCAGCAGGCGTCGGTGCGAGCCCTCCAGTGCCCCAGATACTTCTGTGGGTGGAGGAGGCCCTGCTGCCGTGTCTCTGACGCTCAGACATCCGAGCTGCCCGGCCAGCAGTGGGGCTGTCCCTCGGGTGCGGGTTACAGAACCATCAGACTGCGCTGACACCGCGGCTTTGTTGTCGTAGGCCAACCAAGGGAGCTAAAGGAAGGGGAAGATGGCTAACCTTTCTCAGAGGTTGTTTCCCAGTTCCACAGCAGGTTAAGGCAATGCAGAGGGAGAAACCTCCTCCACTCCTCTGCTTGTCCCTGCTTCCCACGCAGCACGTGTGGCCAGGAATGAGACTGATCCAAACGGATTCAGGCAAAAAGCCTCCCCACATTAAGCTTCAGGAATGCAGCATGAATGTGAGGGGTGGGCAGGGGGATGCAAAGAGTGGCTCGAGTTGGGGACGAGCAAGAGGGACCACGAGCTGCCAGAGAAGCCCACCTTCATGCAGTTGGTGAAAACCCAGAGCTCTGCAGCAAGCTGCACTTGTCTTAACCTGGAAGTTCCAGCTCAGCTAAAACTGCTGCCACTAGACCACGAGGCTGCCAGTACTGACCTGTGCTGAGCAGTGGCAGTGCCTAGGTTGTAACTGGAACAAGAGCCATTGTATATTTTAAAAAGTCAGTTCCTGGTTTGCTGGAAAGTGATGTTTATTTGAAACACCGAGTGCTTAATTACTGAGTGAGCCAACACTGCACTTCTTCTTTGGTTTTGATATTTTTGATATTTTAAGGATTCTCTGCTCAGACAGGGCTCCTCGCATCTCTGGAAACACAGCACCACCCGAATTCAGCCATTGCAAATGTTGCAAAGAGAAATCAGTAAATAAGAGCCTCAAAGCAGAATGTCTTACAGGAAATAGATCCCATCAATTTGTACTTGACTAAGCTTTGTTTCTAACAGCTTAAAAGATTATAACCTTTCTCTTCACTGCACTGTTAATAGAAATGTCCTCAGAAAAGATGAGATCTGAACCCAGTGCAAGTACACGGGGGTGAAGTGGAAATGTTTGCTTCTCGCAGAGCAGAGAAAGCAGAATTCCTGGGCTCCTGCAATCAGTATTTTTCATGTTCACCTCCTGCAGAAAGTCTGTTTTCTGTGTATCTCTGTAGAACATAATGGCTTTAGCTGCACTTCAAGCTACTTATTCTTTCTGTTCCTTTGTCCCCAGGAGAAGCCTTTTCCCTTCCTTATCAGTGTGAGCTCAACAGAGCCCTGCAGATGATCCCTGCAGTCAGGCATTTGCTGAAATCTCCTTATGGGCAGTGAATATGAGGCATGTGCTTAAAACCCTGCTTTCTGGGGCCTTTGCCTGATTGTAGATCTGAATAACCACCTTTATTTTTCTTTTTCCTAGCCAGCATTACTGTACAGAAAATAACAAACCGCTTTAATAACTTTCTAACAGTACTCTCAGGGGAGCCTCTCTCTCCCGATCCTTGTAACGAGCGTGGCCGTCCCGTTGCAGGCTCTCTCTGGAGGTACATCCGTGCCAGCATGTCGCTCTCCGGGTACATGCCCCCTCTCTGTGACCCCAAGGACGGCCACCTGCTGATGGACGGGGGCTACATCAACAACCTGCCCGGTAGGTGCACGCCTCAGCCACCGGGAACGCATCGGGTCACAGTCTGCAAACTTTGTCCTCGTGATTGCTTTCCAAAAAAAGAAACCAGGATGAACGCTGCAGACACCTTGAATCTCCTGATGCTTTCCAGTTCTCGGTTTCCTAGGTGTTTGCTTTACCGTGGCTTTATGAAGGCTGCTCTTTGTTATGAGCTGCTTCCTCATATTCCTGTTCCAAAAATACAACTCCAAGCTAATTTTCAATTTATTGTGGTGCTCACTGAAAGGAGAGGGCAGAAATTAAACTGCCAGCACGTAGTCTCTTTGTGTTTCTTTTCAAAAAGTATCACTGGAATAGCAAATAATTCTGAGAAAGCAAGAGTGTTAATTGTTCCTTACTCACCCTGGTGTCTGTGCTAGCAGAACACGCTGCAGCAGAGCGCTCGCTGGAGGGCTGTTGGAGGTAAATGGTGGCTGGTGTTGAAAACAGCCTGGTCCAAGTATTTTCTCTTTATAGTCAGAATGCACAGCTGGACAATAATGCAGCCACAGAATTGAAACAGTGAATATCTGAGTGGCTGTGTTTAATCAGCTGCCTGTTCTTGAGAGTGAGTGTGCCAGCTGTGTCTGGGAGGAGCTGGCAGGGTGTGCAGGCTCAGAGGGGGCCACCCTGGTGCCAGTGTGGGGCTCCTGTGCCAGATGTTGGCTTTGTCCCCCAGCCCAGCGGGGCCAGGGCTGGTGGCTGAGCTGTGTGCCCAGAGCCTGAGGTCTTGGGCAGCTACTGGCGTGGGGCAGGGCTGGAACAGTGGCATGGGAGGACTGATGTGGAGCAAGGGCTGAACCCAAGAGGGACCAATGTGAGAGAGTTCTCTTGTGCTTCTTCGGGATGCATTTTGATGATGTAGGGTTGTTGGAGGCACTGGAATGTGGGTGGGTCAGGAAAGTGGTCCAGATGGGACAGAGATGCATGGTGTCACTGCAGTCTGTGCACAAACAGGGAGAAATCCAAGTCAGAGACTACATCTGAGCATCCTCAATCTTTTACATGTTCAAGACCAACCCAAACTATATTTTGTTTGCCCAAAAAAACAGAAATAGAAATAACACAAAATAGACCCCCAGAATCTGCATGTGGCATTGCTGTGTCTGTAAGGAAAGGCATGAATTGCAGGTCAGGGCGCTGCTTCCATCGTGCGTGTTGGAGGGTGCACAGGGTGTACGTGCAGGTGCTGTTGGGTGGGAAAGATGCAGTAGACTGAACCAGCCCAGTAATATAAATCCAAGTTACAGAACAGATCTGATTTAAATACGTATCTAAATTAAGCACCTAAATTGGCTCTTCAGAGCTGTGGATTTCCTACGCATAACTATTCTGGAAATTGCAACTATCTTGGACTCCGGGGGCGTGGAGGAAACGCAACTTCATTCTGCACTGTGCGTGTCCTTCTCTTCCCTCCTTTGGCACTTCCCTCAGTTCTTGCCCATATCCAAAGGCTGCAGCTCGTCCTCTTTTTACTGACCTTGAGGTGGGAGGTGTTGCCTCATTTCTGCTTCAAATACGAATCTTCCTCTTGGATCCAAAGGCTCTTTGTGGACAGAGCTCCTCCCAGCCTCTCCTTGCTGTCTGCTTCCTTTGCTGCTCCATTTCTTCATCGTCTGCTCTCTGCGGGGCTGAGTCTCTGCGCTGCTGGCTCCTCTGGATGGCCATCGCCACTGTTCTCTCTCCAGGTTCCCCAGCTCTTTGTTCTCATGGGAACCGCCACGCTTTCATGTTCTGCTCAGTCTGGTGTCGCTGGGCTGTGCTGTGCTTCTCTCTGCTCCCTGCTCCCAGGTTTGCTGCTGCTGTCACGCTGGCTTTGGTGACAGCGTGGTGTCAGGGTGGGTCGGGTCAGCCTGCCCACCAGGGGAAGCTCATCCCACGCATGGTGCTCACCAGGAGTGCAGCAATGGGACCTCGCCCCGCCATTGCGCAGGGGCTCTCAGCTGCACGCTGGGATCTCACAGCTGGGATGGAGCAGGTGGGGTAGGATTCTCCCCAGGTGTTGGGACCAATCTGCAGCAAACGTTTACCTGTGCACTGTTCAGAGAGATGCTCACGGTGGGCACGATGTTCTGTCCTCCCCAGCAGTGTGTGTCTGTGAGCTGTGTCTGTGCAGCACCAGCACTGACACTGCTGTTGGAAGCGCACTGATGTGATGTTTTTTCCCACCAGCTGATGTTGCAAAGTCCATGGGTGCTAAGGTGGTGATAGCCATCGATGTGGGAAGCCTGGACGAGACCAACCTCACCAACTATGGCGACTGCTTGTCTGGCTGGTGGCTGCTCTGGAAGAGGTGGAATCCACTGGCTGAGAAAGTCAAGGTATTGCAGACTGCACTGCAATGTCAGCTGCTTTATGTGCTGAGCAGGAAGCTTTCCCCTGACGATTCAGAGACAAGCCTGTGACAGATCCAATTGTTCCTTGGGTTTGAGCTCGTGCTCATGGATGAAGGGAGTTGAGCAGTGCCCTGACACCAAGGGAAATGCAGTGGGCAGAGCCTGGTCTGGGAAGGGGGCATGGGCTGCAGAAAGTGGTAATTGTTAGAGCTCAGAAACCTCTTCTTGTAGGTGCAGTTAGTTCTGATAAAGTCAAAATTTACAAATTTTACCAATAAAAGTAATAACTTTGTCCAGTTCAGTGTTTCTGTGCTAATGTCTCTGAACTGCTGACCAGGGAGGTTTTAGTACTAGGCAGTAATTAACATTACAGCTGCTGCTCACACACTCTGGGCTGCAGAGTATGATTCTTTTTGTCTTGTAGGCCAACTCTGTTGTATATTCTTCAGCATTTCCTAAATTATCTGACCCTGCAGCACACCCCCAAGGGAATGCTGGTCTTTCTTCTCCTAACTGCAATTAGCATGTTCCCCTGTTGTCATTGGAAATAAAGTACTTGCTTCCAACGCTTACAAACCGTGGGCACTGCTCTGTAACCTCAATTTTTTCCACTATAATAACTCTGAAAAGGTCCCATCTCCCTGGGAAGTGGCCTGGCATCGCTTCTGGAGTTGGTGCAGCTGCTGAGCGCCCTGCTTTGTTTTTGGCAGGGCTGACTGTGCTGCTGCCAACATGTAGTGGGAATGTTTGGCTGGGGAAATGGAAGACCTTGGCCCTCCTCAGTACTGCCAAGTGAAATATTACGACTCCCCTTCTTTCTTTAAATCTGTGTAATGCTGGAGCAGGTTGCCCAGAGAGGTTGTGGAGGAGTCTCCATATGTGGAGATGCACTAAAACCCAGTGACATGGTCCAGGACAGCCTGCTCCAGCTGGCCCTGCTCGAGCAGGGGGCTTGGGCCAGCTGATATCAAGAGCTCTCTGCCAATCTCAGCTGTTCTGTGGTTCTGCAAAATCTCTGCCCTGGGACAGTAGAGATCAACACTGATTTCTGCCTTGAAGGATCACTGTGCCCCTCTCACCTAAGCACAGATCTTTAAGTTACCACTCTGTCTTGAAATGGACGACTCAATTCAACCTGGCACTGCAGAAATAGGGTTGAAGGCAATTCCCCTTCTGATCTTGGTTCTGGAGACTCATTGGCTGTCCACACTGCCTGGGAAACATTGGAGGTGCTGATGTGTGGAGGCTTCAGCAGGCTTCTGTGTGCTTTTGGACTGAGTCTGACAGATAACTTGCTTTTTCTCTCCACTGCGAATACAGAACGTGTTCTGAAATCTCTGAATTAATCATGATTGCTGTGTCTGTCCTGGTTGGCAGGTGCCGAACATGGCCGAGATCCAGACTCGGCTCGCGTACGTGTGCTGCGTGCGGCAGCTGGAGATGGTGAAGAACAGCGAGTACTGCGAGTACATCCGGCCGCCCATCGACCGCTACGGCACCCTGGATTTTGGGAAATTTGATGAAATCTGTGTAAGTGCCTCTTGGGGAAGTCAGTTCTCCCGTACCGGCGCTCTGCAGAAGCGTGCTGCTAATTAGTACCTAAGCAGTGTGAGATTATTCACGCAGTTGGCACAGAGTGGGTAATTGACACTAAATAATGCCACGGAATGACATAATGACTCTGAGATTGGATTAACAGCAGAAATCCAGTTAGTAATTGTGATTATATAATAACCAGGGAGCGGATCGGTTCCCTCACTATTCTGTGACAATTCTTACTCAGCTGCTCAGTAAAAGCTCTTTGGTGTCTGAGCTGCTTTGGGCAGTTGTGGTTTGTCAAGCGGTGTCATTTCTCTTCCTTGATTATGTAGCTTGTTGTCACATGAAAGATAGGAAGAAGTCTGTGGGGAAGCTGTGAATCATTGAAATGGAGGGCATCATGCTAAAATATCCAACTTGGCTCATGTTTCAACACTTCTATTAATAAAACAGACCATCCATCTTTCCTCTACACCTGATAGCATGGCAGGAAAATGGCACCAATGTCAGAGGAAGGACACAGTAGAAGGGTGGCACCAGGTGACACATCTTGGGGATTCGGTTCTGTTTGTTTATAAGTTGGAAATCAGCATGGGAAGAGCTGACTCCAGATGTGCCATTGAATTGTCTCGGTGACATAAGCCAGCATTCCAAACCAAAACATTTCCTCCCTGTTTGAGGGAATGATAGCAATTTTGGCTCATTATCTCTTGTCAGGGAAGTTATTTTACTGTCTTTTTGCATTCTTTGCTTCAGCTGTGCAAATATCTTCCACGTTCAGGTGTTTTTGCATAGCTTTGCTGCTCTTTTAGTTTAGGGGGGAAAAAATGCACTAATTTTCCTTTTAAGTAGCTCTACTTGATAGATGTGGTGAGAGCCTGCAATGCCATTAGGCTGCAGGTAGCTTCCTCAGTGTTGTTCCCTAGTTGTTGACAGCTTTCTCAGTGTTGTTGTCTTATAATTACTAAGCAAGAACAGTAATACAATTAAGCCCTGCAGATTTGCATTTGAGAGAGTCCTTAAGACCAAAGAGCAGCTGTTCAAAGCCAACAGCTGATTTCCCAGTATCAATATTTTCCCAAGGATATGTGATGTCTCAGCTCCTGGGTAAACAGCTCTGTCTGCCTGTGGGGATCTAAGGCTTCCCCAGTTCAGCAGGGCTGTTCTCTGGAAGGGATGGCCTGGCCCCTTTGGAAACCCTGACAAATAGGTCTGATAGATCATTGCAGTAACAGTGAGCTGCCAAATCATTGCGCTGTCTCTGTCGAATTTAATGGTGTTAAAGAGGCTGGAAGACACCTGACAATTTTTTCTCGTTGAAAGAAGAACTTGAGGAAAGTGCAGTTTGTCAAAGACGGCACTGCTGAGTGAGTTCTGGGCACAGGATGCTGCAGGTACAGGGCAGCACCCTCCTGGGCTTTGTTTCCTACAGTGTAGCTAAGTAAGCTTTGTCCCTGGGAGCTTTAAACTGTGCTGCCCTTACAGAGCACTCTGGGCATTCCTTCATCACTACGGGCTATGAAGCAGTGGGTTGGGGGTTTTGTTGTTTTTTTTTGTTTGTTTTTATTTCAGTTATGTACCTGGATTTTACAGAAAATTGAAATGGGCAAAATGTAGCTACAGTTCTGCATGTTCAAAGGAAGAAAAATCCCTTCTTCAGGAACAGAATCTCAGTTCTGTATCTGCCTGTAGTGCTGCACGTCACTTCCCAAAGCTTAGGATCTTTCGGAGGCTGGGGCTGGGTCAGATTGACCCGTAGGGCTGTCAGGCCCCTTCTCCTCCTGAGCAATCACATCCAGCCGAGGCTGAGAAGCTGTGAGAGACTGAAAGGTGAACGCCACCCTCAGTGCTTGCCCTGCTTTGAGTCCTGTCCAAAAAGCAGATGGGAAACAATAGCAGCTGGGCCAGGGCTGCTCCCAGCACCGTGTGTGAGCGTGAGGCTCGGCGCGTGCTGCTGCCGCCAGAGCTGGAAATAGCAGGCAGGGTCCCAGCAACTGTTGCCCTGTCCTTTCAGTTCCATTCTTAAACACCATTTCTGCTGTCTGGTTAGAAAAAAAGTGAGCAAAACGTGCAGTGATTGGTTTATTTTTCCAGTTGTTTTCATGCTAGTGATGTAGTGCCACGTTACTATTCCAAGTGCGAATTGCGTTACACTTCTGACGTGGTGGAACGTGGAGCTGTGGCTTTGCTGTTGTGCACGTGGCATTGTGTCTGTTCCAGCAAACTGGCTGGTGTGCCTGGTGCTGCGTGGCTTAGCTCACTGAAAGAGGGTTTGGAACCCAGGTACCCTACAGCAACTTTTCTTTGCTAGACTTCACCCAAGAGGGGAAAAAAAACACAAAAAAATGTGCGTTGTTTCCTTCTTCCAAAGAAGGAGCCAGTGCTGGAGGGGTGGAGGCTGGAAAGTACCAGAAGTGCCTCCAGCCTGTAGGGTACGCCTCTGGATTTCCAGCAGTTTTGTAGATGTGACATAATGGTGGTGGTTCTCTTTCTACCAATAACTTTTCCTTCCCCCTCCTGATTCTCTTTTTTCCAGGAAGTGGGATATCAGCACGGGAAAACTGTGTTTGGTGTGTGGTCGCGGAGCGGCGTCCTTGACAAGATGCTGACAGACAGACAGGAGATGTGCCAGTCCAAAGCCTCTGACGTAAGTGTCCAGCTCACTTGCACTGCTCTGCAAGAGCTGCCTGCTGCCCGCCAGGAACCGGTCATGGGTAGGAAGGAGAACAATTGCCTCAAGTGTTTTTTTGTGAGCGTGCAGGTATTAATTAAAAAGTAATTCAGGTAGTTTAAAAAATGTAACTCAAATAGTTAACATTAACTCACATAGCTCTCAGGTGATTCCAGAAAGCTTGAATTAAACCCTTGTGGGTGCATTTTTAGCTGGGAGTTAAAATCCTTGCAAGGCCTTGGACTTCTTGTTGCTTTTCTTCCTCGCTCCCCTGCTCGAAGAGGCATTCCATCAGGCTCTTATCGAGGCTTCATGGAAGCTTGCAACGTTGTCGTTGAAGCACGGGGCTTCAGGCACCTTCCCAGTGTGTTCTGTTTCAGCACTTCAGAGCAGTGGGTGTGTGGTTTGGTAATTGCCTGGCTGTGATGAACCTACCAGCTACGTGGTGTTGCTGTGAGGTTACAGTCCTCTTAAGTCTTCTGTTTAGAAGTAGGATAGAAATCTCTTGAGTTTACAATTTCAGAATTGAATTCAGCCTCTAGAGCTGGTCCAGTAACTCTGGGCCACCTGGATTTCCAGTTTTTGAAGAAAGTCATCAGCTTTCTGAAGACTTGGGCACTGCATTATAAAATATTGTTTTATTATTCTTCCTTCTTTTGAATTCCTCTGATTTAAAACCAAGTGCTACAAAGGCTTCACGTTTTGCCCAGTAATTCTTCTTTATTGTCTTTCAGAGATAGGGAAATTAGCAATAATATTTTAAGTGATTGCCAAAATGTAGTGTAACTGTAGTAAAGCTTCAACAAGGAAAGTCAGCAGAGGTGGAAAATGACATTGAGAGTTTGTAGCTCTTCCAGAGATTGGCGGCTGTGCTGGGAGAGAAGTGGTGTAAGGAGGGGAGAGGAAGGGTTGGCCTTGGAGCAGTGGGCGTTAGCCCAACAACAAGAGGCAGAGCTCCGTTTTTCAGACGCCCACATCAGCGCTCGTTGCCTTTAGACCCCATTTGTCACCGGAGAGAGATGAGTGCTTGTAGGGTGTGAGTCACTTGCTGACGAGAGGGAATGGCCTCACATTGTGCCAGGGCAGGGTCAGGTTGGATATTAGGAAAAATTTCTTCTCGGAAGAGCGGTGATGCACTGCACAGCTGCCCCGGGGGTGGGGGAGTCACCGTCCCTGGGGATGCTCAGAACTGTGGAGATGTGGCACTGAGGGACATGGCCAGTAGGCATGGGGGGTGGGCTGGGGTTGGGCTTGGGGATCTTGGAGGTTTGTTCCAACCTTAATGCTTCTGTGATTTTATGAAATGAAAATGGCTCTACTGGGATAACGAAGGCACCCTCAGCTCTGTCCCTGTGAAGGCAGCCAAGGGGGACCAGTGCCAATGTCTGTCACCATCAGGTGAATCCCACCCAAGCTAATGGCAGAGGAGGGGCCCCCATTCTGCCTCTGACCCTGCGTTCAGGCTGGGTGTGTGCTGCTCTGTGTGTGTGACAGCAGTCAGAAGGAGAAGTCAAAGGAGAGAAAGCTCTGTGTGTGTCAAATGGTTCTGTCCTACTTCATCCTTAACTTTACCACCAGCTGCTAACAAGCTTGAACATCATTGCTCCTAACAAATGTACCTTTCACAGAAGACTTATTTAAAAATGGCCCGTTAGATGGGATACAGTCATTCAGGCCAACATTTCAGTCAAGGTAAGATATTACAGCTGTGCATCATGCAGGATTTGGAACGTTTATCATGATCTACCCTGGTTTTTTATGGCACTTCAACTGCCAAGTAGGTCATGCAGTAATGGTACACATAGCTTGTCACTGCCTTTCTGTGTGAGCATTTTCTAACGAGGCAGGAGGTGCTGGCTGCTGGGGCACCGAGCTGGTGTCAGTGGTGGGTGCATGGGGACGGCACAACCAATGGCCCCATGAGCTCTGTGTGGGCCCCAGGTCCAGTGCTGTGTTCCAGGCCATACCCTGAGGACCTAGAAAGTCATCTCTTTCCTCCAAAAACTCTGGAGTCCAGTAAAAAGTGATTTTTTTTATCTGACTTCTGTTTTAATAGATTTATTTCTACAAAATAACAAGTACTGCGGGCTCCCACGGGGGCGTTTCGCCGTTTTCCTTAGTCCATTAGAGTCACTTAAGTCCTTTAAGCTGTGCTATCTTCCAGGGATAACAGCTGATATTTTTAACTTGCCTTTCATTAGCAAAGGTTTTGATCTATGTTTTAGTTCTTGAGCTATTTCTGGAGCGTTCAACATCCTGGAGAGTTGGGCTCGCTTTCTTTTCATCTTGATTCCATGTCGTAAGCACTGAATTTTTACTTAATCTCCAGATATTTAAGCGTTTAGATGCTTCTTGCTTTCATCATTCAATCACTATTTTCTTTCCTTAAAATGCAAATCCTGAAGCCACGAGCAGCAGCAGCCTTACACACAGTTCATGTGAGCAACTCGTATTCTTCCCCAGCGCAGCGTAGTGCGGTGCCGCTAATGGGATCTCCTCGGGGAAGTTTTGTCTATGGAAGTGTTATTTTTAGTCAAAGCTAAATATAATCCAGCAGACTACAATAGCAACTGTCTCCTCTTTTATTTAATGAAGATTATGCTAAAGAGAATACTTTCCCCCTTCTTGGAAGAAATACCAGCAGAAAGGTTTGAGTGTAGCTTTCAAATAAATCTGAGGCGCTTCTTTTCCTTGTGTCAACTGATGGGAGCGTGGTTTTGTCCTCAGAAGTAGTCAGAGGAAGTGTTTAAACCCTAAATTCCTTTCTGCAAAGCACCAAACAAGCATGGGAGGACACCTGGTTTCCCAGCAGTGTTGTTCCAGGCTGAGTGGAGGGCTTTGGGGTGCAGCATCCCCCAGCAGCTGATCCCTGGGGCCGCGTGTGCCATGGGCTGCAGCAGGTGCTCCCGTGGGCACGGACACGGTAGGATTGCCTTATCACAGAACCATAGAATGGTTCAGGTTGGAAGGGACCTTAGAGATCATCTTGTTCCAACCCCCTGCCATGGGCAAGGACCCCTCCCACCAGACCAGGTTGCCCAAAGCCCCATCCAGCCTGGCCTTGAGCACTGCCAGGGAGGGGGCAGCCACAGCTTCTCTGGGCAACCTGTTCCANTCTCTTGATGCAGCCCAGGATCCCGTTGGCCTTCTGGGCTGCAAGCGCACACTGCCGGCTCATGGTGAGTTTCTCATCAGCACACACCCCCAAATCCTTCTCCTCAGGGCTGCTCTCAAGCCATTCTCTGCCCAGCCTGTATGTGTGCTTGGGATTGCTCCGACCCAGGTGCAGGACCTTGCACTTGGCTTTATTGAACTTCATGAGGTCCTTCATGCTCCCCTGACCTCACCGCTTCTCTCTGAGCAGCTGCTAGGTTTCTGTGAGCACCTTTTGGCGATGCTCCTTGCAGGTTTTTGTTCAGCACTTTGCAGTGCCCCCACCTTTCCTCCCAGTCCCTGCCCCGCTCCGACGCAGGCACAGCCCTGTGTGTGTTGCTCAGCCCTGGGTGCAGTTAGTTGGCTTTGGGTCCTCGTTTTGGAGTGCAGGTGATTGCCTCCAGTGGTGCTGTGTCTGCTTTGTGGGCATGCAGCACAGAACCCAGCCTGGATGCTTTCCTCCTCCTGTCCTGGAGAGGGGCCGTCTGCAGGCACTTTGCTGGGACCATCCAGGTCGTGTACTCAGGACGAAGCGGAGCTGACTCACTCTTCTCTGCTTCCTTAATGGCCAAACCTTATTCTGAGCTTCTGTACTTCTCTGTATTTTAAAATGTGTGTCCTAAGCTACTGCTGTTTCATTTCATGCTGGTAGTTTTTAATTCCTTTCGGGCCTTTCTCTGTCCTCCGCTCCCCAGCAGCTGCTTGTCCTGGATGCACGCCGTGCTGTGGCTGTACGAAACCACATCAAACGCTGGGTATGGGCTGGAGGTCAACGGCGAGCACTCTGCTGCGGCTGTAATGGGCTTCTGCTGTCACCCCGCAGGGCTGTGTGATTCACAGCCAGAAGAGCACAGAACTGCTCACAAAAGCCCCGTGCCAGGGAGCTGCTCTGTCTGGGAGCACGTGGGCTGTCTGCCTGCTCTCCCCCCACTGCCCTCTGGGCTGGCTGCTGTTGTGCTGGCGGTAGTGGCTGGTTTGGAAGATTGGCAAAGGGCGTTCGGTGGCCACCTGGTGCCCCGTGCCCGCCCCGAGGAGCGCGGTGGGGCTGCCCATGCTCCCAGACCAGAATGGTTCTTAAATGCCAAAGCTGGGTTTTATGAAAAGAGAAACTGGAGCAGGCAGCTCTTCAAAACAGAGAAGCCACTGCTTGGGTGAGGCAGTGAAAGTAGAAGGAGTTCACTGAAAAGGGATTACAGTGGGGAGCAGAGCTCCGTGTGGGCTCACCCCTCACCCAGGCTCCTGCTCTCTGCAGCACTCCAGCTCCTGCCTTGCCCTGAGTGCTGGGGTCCCCTGGCAGGTCCTGGTCCCCCCATCCTGGGCTGTGCCTGCACGGCTCCTGCAGCTCTATGGGCTCTGTGGCACCAGGGACCCTTCCCCTTCCCACCGGACTCCTGCAGGGAGGAGGAATCTGCCTTTGGGGCCGCAGCCGGCCCAGCAGGTCCCTTCGTGGAGTGATGTGGTGATGGAGAACCAGCGAGTACCAGGAACGCTGTCTGTCGCAGAGCCCAGGCCCTCCAGCTCGTGCCTTTGTACCCTTTTGTATCGTTTCCTGAGTTTTTAATAAGGTTTCTCACTGCATGGATGGAGAACGGTGCGTTAGAGCATCCTGGTGTCTGCTTGCACCTGGGAACCCCCTCCCTGCAGCCGGGCCCTGCGCCGGGTTCCTGGCTCGGTGCATTGCTCATCGATGAGTAACGAGGGGGAAATCGTGGAAGGTGTGTGTGTGTGTCTGGAGCTGTTCAGTGTCACTTGTACAGTCTTGAATTGAGTATTTTGTGTACGTTTGGTAACACACCTAAACCTTAACGCTGTGTTTCAGAACGTGACCTTTCCCAGCACCTCTTTTACGGACCTGGCAGAAATCGTGTCCAGGATCGAGCCCGTGAAAACCTCCGTGGCAGACGGTGAGTCCGGAGACACGGCCATGCTGCAGGCGGGGCAGCACGGCGGGGCCGCCCGCTCACTCCTCCTGTGTGCCTTGCTCCAGTGCTTGCTGCTCCAACCCCGTGCTGCGCGCTGTGCTCGGAGGGCTGCCCGCTGCTGCCGCCCCGCTTCAGCTCCCGCGCACCCCGAGCTCGCCCCAGGCCCGGCCCTTCCCCGTGCCCCCTCCCCGCGGCGTCGCCGGCCCTCCTGCCGCGCTGAGACCGCTGCCCAGCGCTGCCCCGTGCGCTGTCCGGGTGGGTGCCACCCCTCTTCCAGTTAGCCTCGCTGTCAGTGAAATAAAGCACGTGTCGCCTCTTGCAGAGACAGCTTTTGTTCCTCCTTGTGCTGCCCGTGTCCCTGTGCTGGCTGTGCTCTTCGGTCCGTGCCCTTCGGAAGAGGGAGGAGGGCAGCGTGGAGGTGTCAGGGGGGATCTCTTGGTGCTGCCCTCAGTGGGATCTGGAGTGGCTGACGGTGCTGTGTGCACCCCAGGTACAGGGAGCACCAGGGAGCTCGTGAGGACCAGCCAACGGCCCCTGCCCTTCTCCATGGAGGCTCTTGGGTGCTTGGAGCCTCAGCCGCGTCCTGCAGAGCAGCTCCCTGCAAACACCATGGCTGAGGCTGACTTCATGGGAGCCGCAGCTCCGGAGCCCGACATCTCCGAGCCATCTCCCAGGGCTGCAGCTTTTTATAAACAGTCTCTCCCCCTCCTCCCGATTCTTGTTCTTGCAGAGGAAAATCTAAAGTTAGCAGCCCTTCCATCTGTGACTGTTTGCAGAGATGTCCCTGTGGTAATTTGAAATGCTAATTGCAATCATATGCCTTATGAAGAAAATATTAATCCAATGTCTGAAGCAGCCATTGTGGGTACGGTTGAAGAGTTCAGGTGACGGTTATTGAAGGCATCGGGCTGGGAGCTGCAGGGCTCCAGCCGCAGGGCTGGGGCAGGCTTCCCCCATGGGGGTGGATTATCCACCCCGCCAGGAAGATTTGCTTTTTGCTAGGTGAGGCCATTAAACGTGAGAAACAAAAAGGAGATGTGGCCAATTTTGGCCCAGAAAAGGGAGCTGTGCGTGGGGTGTTTGAGAATGGGTGGGGTCACTGTCCCTGGAGGAGCTCAGCACCGTGGGGATGTGGCACTGAGGGACATGGTCAGTGGGCATGGGGGGGTGGGCTGAGGTCGGGCTTGGGGATCTGAGAGGGCTTTTCCACCCTTAATGACTCCGTGGTTCTACTGGGACACAACGGGCAGGTGCCGTGTGGTCCTTACGTTGCTGGAATCTGTTTGTTGCAGACCCCAGAGGAGGGGGAGGGTGGCAGGGGGAGCTGTGCATACAGCAGGGGTCTGGAAGGACCTTGTGTTCGTGTTGTGGGGGACTGTGTGTGCTCCCTGCAGGGACCCTCTGGCGGGCAGTGGCTGTGGAGGTGTCCCTGTGAGGGTGGCACTGCCCAGCCCCGGGTGACGTCCCTGTTGCTGGGGGGGGACTGGAGCCCAGAGGGAGGGCGGCCGCGCCCTGGTGGCTGCCAGCAGGTTCCACCGAGTGCTGGTGAGCCCTGGGTTTGCCTGCTGGTCTTGGTCTGGCTGCTTTGGTCCTGGGCTTCCTGGGAGCCCGTGTGTGAGCTGAACTGTCAGAGGAGGTGCAGCTTGTTTTTCTCCCTGGGAATCCCTCCCTGCGTGGGATCTCTGACCTCAGGGATTCAGAAGGGCCCTGCCTGTCCTGGCAGCGTGCCGCTGCTCTCCGGCTGGATGAAGAAATTCTGTCAACAGTTCTGTTCTAAAGAAAGATAATGAGGAAGAAACTCCAGTGCCTTTTCACCTAAAGAAGACAGGGCGTCAGGCCTGGAGGTGCTGCCAGCCAGGGCCTCTTTGTCCTCTTTACTGACATCTCCCCCCTTCTCCTGCGCTTTGCACTCAGTGAGGGTGTAGCACTATGAAATTTTCACTCCAGCAAACTGAGGGAAATGATTAAAACAGTTAAAAAAGGGGTGGGGGTGTAAGGAGACCCTCTGTCAGGAGGAGGTGGGCAGGAGGAGCATGAGAGGCCTCGCGCCGGACCCAGAGGTACCCGTGCACGGGGAGCATGCCGAGGAGCACAGCAGCGTGTGTCACAGCTGAGACACAGCAGTGCTTGTGGCTGTGTTTCAGCTCTGCATCACAGCACTTCCAGGAAACACTTACGTGATGGGGATTTGTTGGTTCTGCTCAGCTGCAATTGCATTGCACAGAGCCGGGGTCGCGCTCCCACCTGTGCAGGTTTTCTGAGGACTGAGGCGCGCGGGCTCCCGGGCTTTTCCCACAGCAGCTTTCGATGCTTGTTTTCCAGAGCAGAAATGCTTCAGGCCGTCCCCGTGGCCGCGTCCCGTGGGGTGAGGTAAGGTAGCACACTGGCTGCGTGCGGTGGCTGAAGGAGAGCAACAGAAGCTGGAAACAGTTCTTGGGGAAGAAAGTTCATCGTGGTGTGAGACGCCCGGTTTTGCAGCACAGCTGAAGCAGGAGACATCCCAAAGCCTCTCAGGGGAGACGGTCAGTGGGCAGCACGTCACCCTCTGCATCTTTGCTCCTTGAGGAAGATCAGCTCCTTTAGCAAGGGGAGCATTGCTCGGGGCAGGGAGGCCCTGGCCCTGCTGGGTGCCCCTGGGCGGGGTGGGGGCTGCACCCCTCCAGCCCCAGGTTTGGTCTCACGAGGGGCACTGGGAGATGATGCTCGGGGGGAGCAGTGCGACCACGTCCTGACCTCGGGTACCGGAGTCCCGGTGCGAGGAGGTGAGGGACGGAGCCCTGTCCTTCAGGCTCTGCAGGAAGCACTGAGCACTGCGTGGAAAGGGGATTGGGGCTCCAGTGCCGTCAGTTCCCCTGGAGCTGTAACCTGAAACTGCTGTTTGTGCTGCCAGGTGTTCCGCTGGATGCCAGGTTTCTCCAGGGTGTTTTCATCAAAGGTTGTCAGCGGTGCTTTTAGTAGGAGCTCACAGTGATTCTCTGATCCACAGGAAAAAAAAATGACCAAATGTCTTTAATTCTAACGAGGTAGCAGTTGGCTGTCGTTATCGTGTTAGGGGGAAATGCTGTGGAACAGACTGTGCTGTTGTCTTCAGCGTGGAGCAGATGCTATTGACTGTTCCCCAAAGAAATACTTCACCAGGAATCTGTCAATGCAAACCACTTCTTTCAGTGCTGAGCTGAAAAAGTCATTTCTTCATCGATTCAAAGCTCACCTGAATTAATCCATGGAAATGACCCAAAGCCTCGTGCAAAAGAACTTGCATTTTTTAATGCATTAAATTGCATTCTGTAAAAACCGCGTGCCAGAAGCTGACGGGCGGCCCCTGCGACGCGCTCCGTGCTGCTGCAGCGCGGGTCGGGCTGGGCGTGTTGAGGAGCAGAGAGCGGGCAGCGAGGACGTGTGACAAGTGACACAGTTCAAACGCTCATTCACAGTGCGCAGGCAGTGCGGATCAGGCTGGTGTCGCGGTGAAGCTGACGGGGTGCAGGCGGGGTGAGGAGAGCGGTGCCTGGGGTGCAGCAGGGAGGAGTGCTGGGGGCAGCGGGGTGCCAGCGGCACCTCTGAGCTGCTGGGCTTTGCCAGAGGTCCCCGTGGTTAAGGCTGTATTTAATTCGGGCTGGCACTGTGGGAGCTCTTGGCGTGGTGGTGTCTGGCTTTCGAGCCATCAGAAGCATGGCTGTAGTGTACGTGGTGAAACTGTGACCCTGAGCGATCGAATCCGCTGCTACCTCTCACCTGACATCCGAGATCTGGGTGCACCTCTAAGGCAGAACATGGGAAAAGCCTTTTGCTGGGTTTGTCCCTTCACCTGCCCTTCCCTCGCTAGCTGTGTGCAGCTCTCCCAGCAGCACGGTGACCCGGGGGGGGATGGCGAGGGGAATGCAGGCGTTGGGCCCATAGGGAGCTGCCTGCCCGGGGCTGCTGTGGTGCTGCAGCCCCCGCTGCTCCCCCGTGCCTGGAAGTGGCGGTGCCACTGCCCAGTGGTGTCTGGGGAAAGGCCACATGTGCTGGCTTCCTGCTCGAGCACAGAGGCTGCTCAGGGCTGGAGCAGGAGCGATGCTGCCCGGTCGGGTGCAGGCACCGGTCAGGGTGTGGAGCTGGATGCTGCTCCGCTGCATTGCCTGGGCAGCAGGCAGCTGTGTCCGGTGGGGTCAGGGAGTGTAAGTATCGCTGTTCCCTCTGGCCCCGAGGCTGTGAGACAGCAATTAGCATCTCTGTGGTGGTGAGGGCTTGGCATGTGCTTGGCATGTGCAATGTGTCCCCATTGCCAGTGTGTCTGTGACAGCCGTGCCCAGGGCACGCGGCGGCGTGTGCAGCTCCCCAGCACGTCCTGAGGGGGCTGTGCAGGTCCGGCCTGGGCAGGGAGAGACAGCAAAGTCTGCAAAGTCTGTGAAAAGCGCTC
Organism: Penelope pileata; assembly: GCA_013396635.1. NCBI lineage: Eukaryota > Metazoa > Chordata > Aves > Galliformes > Cracidae > Penelope > Penelope pileata. The sequence continues at coordinate 103,117 of WBMW01005580.1, forward strand.
CCAGGAGGTGGGAGCATCTCCCACTGACTGTGCTGGGTCCCCGCAGGCAGTGCCCTGCAGGCTGGCACGGACAGTTTGGATCTCACTGCTTTTGCTCCGGGCTCCTTAGATTCTGGAGCGCGCCGAGGCTGCAGCACAGGGTGGTGGGAGCACACGCTGAGACCTGGCTGCAGGGTGCAGGGTGGGGTCGGGGCTCCCTGAGCTGCTCGGAGCCGGGCACTGCTCACCCCGCGCTGCTCTGGTGCTCGGAGGCAGCCGTCACTCATTCCTCTTCCAGTTCCTCTGCCTCTCCAAATGCTGCCCAGAAGCAGTGATTTTTTTCTCCTCTCCCTTCAGATGAGTCAGACTACCAGACTGAGTACGAGGAAGAAGTTCTGGACAGCCAGAAGGACGATTACATTGATTTCACAAGGAACCAGGCTGGAGACGACTCGGACTCGGTACGGAGCGCCCTGGGAGCAGCGTGTCCCCGTGTCACTGCTGGGCACTGGGCACGAGGGGGGGTGGCAGGAGGGATCACTGCAGGAACACTTCCCTCAGCGTGGAGCCGGGGAGGCAAAGAGGGATCTGCTGTCTTCAGCTACGTGTGGCTGGGTGCTACAGAGAAGACATTGGAGGTGCACAGCAAGGAGTCAAGAGGTGGCAGGGACGGCTTGCAGGAAGGGCCACCCTGCCTGGGGACGGGCACCTTGCAGTAAGCACACCCGTGTGGTGCAGAGAGGTGCTGGAGAGTCCATCCTTGCAGATACCCCCAAAAAGCCAGATAAGGCTCTGAACAATCTGGTCTGTGTTAGTTAGCCCTGCCTGGAGCAGGAAATGTATTACATCTTCCCAAGGTCCCTTCCCACCTGAGCTATGTGAGAGCCCAGCTCCACCCTGGTGGTGCTGCCCGCAGCCTGAGGGCAGAGCTCCGAGGGGCCGTGGCCCCCCCGGTCCCGCTGCTCCTGGCTTAAAGCTGAAGCTGTGGCTGTGTTGGAGATGGAGCTCCTCAGGGCGAGCGTGTGAGTGGTTTGGGCAGCTGCCGTGAGAGGTGGCTTTGGTGTTCTGAGCGGGGAGCTGAGTGATGGTGATGGTTTCTGTTTGCTGGGCTGATCGCTGGTGGGTGATGGCGGTGGACAAAAAAGAGATGGAGCAGAGGAGGAGGGTTTTATCCAGCTCAGGGACGATGCTGAAGAATGGGTTTGTGCTTTTTTCCCCTCGTTCAGGATGAAGATATGCAGATAAGGAAGCGCAAGAATCTCCCCCATGCAGACAGCCCAGCAAGCAGCACGGGAGAGCCGGCCTAGCGCTCACAGACAGCTCCATCTCCATTTTATTTACATATATTTAAAAAGAATAAAACACCTAGATGAGATTAAGCAAGCTTTCCTCCTTCTCCAGGCAGTGTCTGTGGCATCCAGCTGCCAGCACTAAGCACAGGTCTCTGCCTTGTGCCCGGGTCCCTGTGCTGCTGGGACGTCCCGTGAGCGGTGGCAGCCGCTCCGCTGTGCAGCACCGGCAGGGCCGGCCCTGAGCCCGCAGGTGGGAGCACAGGGCAACGCGTGGCCAAATGCTGCCTGGTGCTGTGTTACTGCTCTGGCTGCGAAGGCCCAAAGAAACTGAAATCATCATCCTGCCACGTACTGGAGCCGGGCGGGGAAAGGCTCCATGCAGCAGCGGTGGAGAGGGGAAGAGTTGTGTGGAGCGCGGCACCGTTGCTTGCTTTTCCTACAGATGAGGTAACCCTGCAATTAACTCCTCAGTGACTTGCAATCAGGTACTTGTGAGCAGTGCTCTGACAGCAGCCAGTCTGAATGTATTTCACTTTAAATCTAAAGCCAAGACATAGATTAACAGGAACGCTGGCTGTAGAGTCTGTGTCCTCAGGCCATCAGCAGGACGGTTCCTGACAACTCGTGGTGCTGACATGTGCCAGGCAACAGGGGAGTCAGCGCCTGGCTGTGTTTGCCCTGAGAAATAAAGGTGTTCTGCTGGATTCAAAGGTCTGTGGCTGTCGATGAGTTCTTCTTGGTGTGATGCAGTGCTGGTGGGGTTGCGCTGAGTTCAGGAGCTGGTGTCCTGGCAGCTGGCTCTGAGCACAGGAACCTGCCTGGCGTGGAGGGAGCTGCAGCCACCCGGCAGAGAGCTGCCGTCCTGCGCTCGGTGCGGGCTGTTCTCTCAACCTGGGAGTGAATCCCTGAGTATGAGACCCGGGGAACGCAGCAGCAGCCTGAAGGACCTAACTTCCCTCTGCTCATATCTGACTTGCAAAGAATTGTGCATTTTCTTCAATTTCTAACCCCAGTGGGACTCACTCTGTCTATTTTTAGGCATTGGGAAGAAATCCCCAGTGCTCTCACCCCCGAGGCCTGCAGCAGTCAACGTGAGCTGGCCTGTGTTCAATGTCCCCTGGCGCTTGCTGCTCTTGTCTCACATCTGTCGCTGCCGACAGCTCTCTTGGCTGCATAATTAAGCTAATTCTTGCTTTCTGTGAACTCTCCTGCTCAGTGCTAGCTCTAGGTGCTGTTGCCTTGAGGGGATTTGTCATCCAACCAGAGCACTAAAGGCAGTCCCGAAAGCCAACCCTGCTGAGCTGTGCTGGCCCTGTGCTGCCGCGTGCATCAGCTGCCGGGGCTGCCTCCAGGCCTGGGCAGAGCGGGACGGTGCGGGCCTGGGGCAGAGCTGTGCTCGGTGCCCCACCGAGGACAGCAGTGCCTGTCTGTGCTGTGAGTGTGGCCTGTTCCCCTGCTTCAGCTTCTTCCCACCCACGGCCTCGTGGCACTGCTCTGCATCCCCGTGTCCTCCATCACGTCTGTGAATGCAGCCTTTACCCGGAGGCTGTTTCTGTGCCATGGTGTTTTCAGGGGTCGGATCCTCGGGTCAGCTGCACCCAGGCCCCTTCAGAAGCGGTGGAAGCGATGGGAGCCCTTCCCTGCAGTGATCCCCCACGTCTTTGGTGCAGATTTTGGTTAATGCAATTCCACAGAAAATGTTGCAGTTGACAGAGTCTGCTTCCTGCTATTGAAAGAAATTAATTCATTCAAATAAAACTCTGAAGTGGCTTTTGAAGTGGAGGAAGAGCTGCCAGCAGCCGGGCCACGTGTTGAGCTGGAGATATGTAATTTTGGTTGGGACTCCTGGTGCCCGTGTCTGTTGCAGAAAGGGCCCCAAGCTGCTGACAGCCCGGGGAAGGATGGGAGCGAGCACAAGCGTGTGCACACCTGGCAGCTGCTCCCGCAGCGGTGATGGCTCTGGAGCCCCAGAGCAGCTCTGAGCCGGGGACAGGAGCACGTCCCATGCAGCAGCGGTGACAGCACAGCCGGGCTTTGCTTTTCTGATGAGGGGATGCAGACCAGATGTGAGCCCAACACCTGTCTGTGGGTGGCTACAGTGCAGGAACTTCTCTGGAAATGATGAACAGGGCTGGAGTACTGACTCCTCCTCGAGGTGACTGAGGTCCCCTGAGCCCCTCCTGGCCTTCAGCCTTCAAAGCACTCCTTGAAAGCCAGGAGTGCTGTCGGCGCGGAGCCGTGCAGCCTCCCTGCAGTGGATGGATGCGGGCTGTGAGCTGCCCGCCGTGCTCCTCCCAGGGCAGCGGTGACTCCGCTCGTTCCTCGGCCCCAGCCCCAGTCTGGGCACGGAGCTGTTTTGGGGCGGACGGCTGCTCCACCAGCCTGAGCACATCGCTTCTGCTCCACGCCTCACTGCGAGAGCTCTTCCCTTCTGTTCAAATACGCCATTTCCAACTTTTAAATTCTACCTCCAAGCTTTCTGGAACCTGTCTTGCTCCTGGAGCCTGGGTGTGAGCCTGGCTTCGTGTCTGCACGGTGGAAGGAGCTGCAGGAAAGAGAAAAACGCCAGGTTCCTGGGTGTGCTAATTAGAGCCGCTGTATTTACTTTGTGCCCCGTTCCGTGGGGAGATGGCACTTTTAGTTCAGATGTATGGAGACAGAATATAAACCTTTGATGTGAGACTAAAAGTCTGTCCTAAATAATTTATCACAGCTTCCTTTCCTAGCTGCATTCTCTGTAGCTGAGCCCTGGACGCTAAAACAATCTCTCCTTCTGCGCAGAGGGTTGTAAAGCAATTACTGAACAGTTCCGAAAGCAGGATTGTTTTCCTGGCTCGCTTCCCTGCTGGCTGCGGTCTGCCCAGCCCCCTGCCTCATCCCTCTCGTTGGCCTCCCCATCTGTACTTACACCCCAAAATCTTCCTGCAGTAGAGAGCTGCCCCCAGGGGCACCCCAATGCTCCTGCACTTGGGCGTGCATTTCCATAAGGGTTCGTGTGGGTGATGGAGCAGTCCGTGCCCACTGCAGCACCCAGCCCTGCCCTAAGGAGCCGGTGCTGGGTTAGCACACCAGGCTCCATGCCAGCAGTTCTATGCTGCTTTGCTGGAAATGCAGCAGCAGGGTGGTTTGGAAGAGCCCAAGGTCTCATCTCAGGTGCTGAGGACATGGAGCTCGTTCCCCCCAGCCCAATGCCAGCTGTGCAGCAGCAGGATCGGAGCAAGGCCCCGAGGAAGCAAGGCTGCAGCTGCTGGCTGGATGCTGTGGGCAGCGAGAGGTTCTCCCTTGAGCTGGGCACTGTCTGCTGCGTGCTGATGGCTGGGGCTGAGCCCTTGCATGGGAGCTCCCTGGGATGGACGAGCGGTGGCCGAGCACCTGTCCTGCTCGGTGGCCCAGGCTGAGCCCATGCGAGCTGTGCCAAAGGGCTGTGCCAGTGCCTGTGGCTGCGGTGTGAAGGGGACAGGTGAGAAGCAGCATGGCTTGGTGCCAGAGGAGACTCCTCTCATCGCTTTGTTGTGTGGCCTGGTGAGCAGTTTGGCTACTGGAGGGTTTGGGAAAAGGAACAAACAAACCACCGTTGCCCAGTGGCAGCTGGAAGTTCCCTTCCAAAATTACCAGGAGCAGGGCTTTGGTGTCCTGCTGCGTGGCTCTGGCTCGTGCTCGGCTGCTTGGGCTGCTCCGGCAGCGACTCCCAGGCAGGAGCTGTAACCTCACCGCGAGCTGATCCTGCCTTGGTGAGGAGCGGGGGCGGCGGGGCCCTGCCGTGCACCTTCCCTGGCAGACGTCATTTTCTCTACGCGTCATTCCAAAATTAATCTCATCTTATTTACTTGTGCTCCCTGACCTCCTCTGATGCGTGATTTTGCTTGTGTGCCGCCCGAGCGCTGTGTTAAAGCTGTTGTGATGCACGGGCTCTGCTGCACCTCGGGGTTTAATTCACTGCTGCTGTGAGTAAGAGACAGTAATAAAATCAGCAAACAAAAAATTACGACAAATATTTCCCTCTCCTGCAGGCACTCCTCAGGGCCGGACCAGCACCCGCGGTGCTGAGAGCCTGGGCAGAGCTCAGCCGCAGCACGTGAGGTCTCCCCAGGGGAGAGTGGCTTCCTGGGGCAGCTGGAGCACGAGGCGCTGGGGTTTCAGGGTGTTTGGTACAGGGGATGTTGTGGTGCGGCTTTTGGTGGCACGGGCTCCTGTTAGCGATCCCTGCCAGCTGCTGGCTGCTCCCTCTCCCATTGGGGCTGGTGGGGTTTGCATCCCCATCCTCTCCTCTGCTTGCGGAGGGTCTGGCCCTGTTGTTACCCTTTATTTGGGCGTTGTTACGGATAGTGCTGAGCTGGAGGGACTGCAGGACTCCTGCAGCCCGTCCCACGCCCGGGAGCCCCTTTGGGAAGGGGGGATGGGGGCTCTGCCAGCCCGGCTCACCTCAGCCTGGGGCAAGGAGCACTGCCAAAGCCCTTCCCTGGCTGGAGCTGAGGCTTTTAGGGGAAAAGGTGGCACTACTGATGGCAATAAAAGCGTTTGTCTGTTGTTACAGTAAATATAGATATAAAAAAGGAAAGCTAAACCAAATGTTATTATTACGCATCCTGCTTTTAGAAGTGACTATAGCATAAATCTACTTAACTTCTGCATCAGGATTGTTCCTGGGGCCACATTACACCCTGCAGGAGCAGCCCAGGCAGCATTTCAAGTGCCGGGCACACACCTGGGGCCTGAGCGTTACTTAGAGCTCACGTGGCACCTCCCCAGGTGATTGGCTGAGCCACCGCCACCGTCCTCCGCCGCAGCTGGAGCCAGCGGGGACGGCTCTTAATTAAATCTCGCATCATCAGGGGGTGAAGGACAGGAACACGCTGCGTCACGAAGCAGACAGGCCTCCAGCTCTGGAAATGCCATTGGGGGTGTCTGAGTGACAGTTCTCTCCAACACGGCCTTGGTACAGGAACACGCTGTGCTGAGCCTGACTTTCCCAGGATGGTGCTGAGCAGGAGGCAACGCACATGAGGTGCAAGCACTGAGGACGCTCCAGGAAATATGTGGCTTTGGAAGCCTTGTCCTCAGCTGTGGCATCTGCCAGGGAGGGCAGGGTGAGCAGCTCCAGTGCTGTCCTCGCAGGGACGAGCACAGCTCCGTGTTACAGCACTCAAGCGGTGCATAATTTGGGATGGATAAGCACACCAAATGTGCATTAATTATAAATACGCCATAAATGTCGCATTTTTTTCCTCGAAGAAGAAACATCAGATGTGATGCACGGCCCCAGAGGAGCCTGTGGAGTGAGGCTGATGCTCGGCTGCAGCAGCCCCGACCTGCCTGCGCGGCCCCAGGCAGGGTGCAGCGAGCTGTGCGGTGCCCGTGGGCCTGTGTGTGAGCCCCAAGGGACCTCTGGTGCCTGCACCCCGCCGTGCTCGGGGAGGAGGAGCACGGTCAGCTGGCACGAGCAGGGTGCTGGCTGTGTCCATGGCTGTGTTTGCAACCTGAGGAACCGTGGACTCCATCTCAGGCATGTGTGCACCCACCCACCTCTTGCAGATGTGAAACTCAGGTTCCTCACGGTGACCGACGGTTGTTGGTGGAGCTCTGGGTTGTTTGCTGCCCTTGCCAGATGGGTCATTTCTGCTCTCTGATGGTGCGTTGGTTCTCCCGTGGTCAGATGAGGCAGGGAAGGGTGCGTGTCTCAGCTCCGTCATCCTCAGCCCCATCTTGGTGCTTCCCATCTGTCACCCGGTGTGGGTCTGTGCCTCCGGTGTGTGACTGCGCTGGCCTGGATGAGGAGCTCAGCCAGTTGGAAGAGGCTGGAGGATGACTGCTCTACCCACTGCAGAGCTGGGGGACACCTGGGGGTCCCCCAAACCACTGCCCCAAGCCTTAGCCATGGTGCTAAGTTTGCCGGTAGCTGTAAAATCCCTCCCCTCTGCTTGCTTCCCTGCTGGAAATAGAAAGCTTTTAACAAAGATCAGAAAAGCTTTTAGAGCCAGGCTGGCAAAGTGATGCACCCCCGGGATTTGGGGGGTAATGAGGTGGGAGAGAGTCACACAGAGGAGGTCGTGCCAGCATCACAGATCAGGGCCAGGCTGTGGCTGTCACCGCTGGTGGAGGCTGCTGCTGCAGCACGTGCTGGGTGTGAGCACCTTGGGTCCCAGAAGCAGAGGGGAGAGCTGAGCCTTGCAGAAGCATCAGGGTGTGCACCTCTTCCTGGGGCTCTTTTCCCCAAGAGCAATGCGCCTTTCAGTGCTCTCCATGTGTCAGGAAAGCTTTTCAAAGTGCCATGGAGCCATTTTTTGCTCTGCAGCCATTCCTCAGTGCAAAAGGGATGGCAGGAAAGCACTTCTGCTCCTGTCCGCGGATTTGGCCAGCTGTGGAGCTGAGCTGGGGGTTGAAGGCAACCCACTTGGGGACCCAAATCCAGGCTGTGCCATGCTGCTCTGGGAGCTGATGTTTGTGCACAGAAGGCAAAATAAAGGTGGAAATGCAGAGCCCCAGCAAGAAGGTTGTCGTGTCCCTGCAGAGAAGCTCCCACTCAGGGACCCTGCACATGTCCCAGCTGCAGCAGCCCGGGCCCCCTGGGACCCTCCTCCTCCTCCCCAGAATCCAGCCCACGCTGCACGTGCTGATGCGCAGGGAGGGGAGCTCCCAGGGGCTGGTCTGGGGACCACTGATGTTCTTTCTCCCCAGCACGCGGCCGAGCGGGGACCCAGCGGGGTGGGTGCTGCACGAGTGCTTTGCGTTGCCAAACTAGGTCATGCTGTGAACTCGAGTGATGTGGCAGACAGAGCTAAAAATACAGGCAGAGCCGAGCGTTTCCCCAGCAGCTGTGTAGAAGGGCTGCGGCCCCAACTGGGTCAGACTTAGGATCCTGGCCCCATCCAGGATGGTCACCAGGGTCCTTGGGCTTCTGTTGTAGGGGGTCATGGAAAAGCCCCTCTGGGGCTGCAGGTCCAGAATCTGCCCCCCAAAACCACATCTCAGCTGGTGGTGCAAGTCACTGCAAGGAAACGTGGAGCTTGGCTGTTTGGAGAGACCCTCCTGCGAGCCCTGAGTGTCTTACCCCCAGCTCCTCATCTGTTCCCCAAAACAGCCTCATCTTCCCTTTATTATAAATGTGTAAAATATCAGTTATTGCGAAATAATGTGGGGAAGAGAGGATAACAACATAACCCAAGCCTGATGCAAAAACTAAGCAACGCAAATTTTGTTCCCTTAGGAGAGTGCCTTTGTTTTAGTGTCACACTTAAGGAGGGCATAAAGCAGATGGGGACAAGTGTCCAGGAGTGTGCTGCTGGGACAAGCACGGCCAGGTCCGCATGGAAGAGCTGGTGGGAGGTGGGGGCTGGAGCCTGTGCCCAGCCCCATGGCTCGCAGTGAGCCCATGGGGCAGCTCAAAGACCTTTTCTAACCCTTCTCTGGGACTTTGGTTGTCCTCTCTGGAACTGCAGCTGTCCCCTCTGTGGGCACTTCTTGCTCTGCAGAAAAGCACAGGCAGGACAGCGCTGCTTTTCTCATCCTCTGCCTCTAGTTTCTGCACCTGGGGCCAGAGCCACGTTGCTGGAGTACTGCAAAAGCAGTTCCTTCTGACTTACCTTCCCCTGATGATGCCCAAATTTTTTTGCATCGTATCTTTTTTGGATGAAACATTTCCCTCATCGCTGTTGGAAAGCTGGCCTATTTTAATACTGCCAAGTGAAAATGGGTTTGTGCACAGAGAAGATCCCAGTTGCTCTGTACAACTTCTCTGTCGCAGTTATTCACTGCCAGTCCTGCTCCCAGCAGCTGTATAATTCATCAGCTGTGTTTTGTGCTCATTTCTCCATCAATGATGAAAACATTGATTAGTGTCAGGCTGGGACCAAATCCCGCAGAATCCCTCTAAATCATCTCTGTTCACTGACGACTCCTTGTTTGGAGATGGGTTTGCAGCTCTCCATCCATTTAATGCGGGCTTTATTGAGATTGTATAGAGCTAAATTTGTAATTAGGGTGTCATACGATATTAAGTCAAACACATTGCCAAAAGCTAAGCAAATAATGGCTACATGGTAACCTTTATCTACAAACTTGCAATTTTCTCACAGGATGAAATGAGGCTCATTTGACAAGACATTTTCCATTAGACCGCGCTGATGGGTATATTTTTAATCCTTGAATTCAATATTAATTGAATCCTGTGTGTCTTCTCCATTTTTCACTCTGAGTGTCACGCTGGACCGACGGATTGTTAACCAGGGCCGAGCACCATGTTAGCCTCCTGCCAAGCTTGGCATCTCCCCAGGCCTTCAGCCTGCTGGAAGCGAGGGCACACCGCTCAGCTGGGCACACGGCTGGAGGGCCTCAGGGGCAGCACATGGATCTGCTGATTCAGAAACCCCACGGATGCCATCCGCGACGCTCCCCATTGCTCGGAGACCAGAGAGTATTTCATCACCTTCATGTTTTCCATTCCCATCCGTTCTAAATGCAAAAGGGACACAGTGCCTTGTTGCTAGCAATGCACCTCTTCATATGGAACACCGTGGCTCCTCCACGCTCGGAGATTTTCAAAATCTGACAGAGCAAGGAGATGTCACAGCAACATTGGTCCTGCCTCGAGCAGGAGGATGAGCTAGAGACACCCCGAGGTTGTTCCTGACCAAAATCCTCTAATGCTTCTCTTGGTCCATGAAAAGGACCTGCAACATCATTAACATTTCTCTTGTTTCTCATGTATTTACAGAGCAACTTCTTAGTGCTCCCAGCTTTGCCAGGCATGGATTTTCCTCTGTCCATTTACCTTCCTCAGTCAATATCTCTGCTTCGTAACTCGTGGTGGTGATTGCTGTGTATTGATGGGTCTGTATTACTTTCTTCCTCTTTGTATACATTGTCATTTTGCTTCCAATTGCTGTCTTTAGGTTATGAACTTAGAGGATGGGCTTTCAGCCAAAATTATATTTTCTTGACTGTGCAGTATTAGCTTTTGTGTCCTATTGCAAGTTCCTCTGTTTTTTTTTTTTTTTACTCTAACAGTTGTTGATTTCTCCTCTTCCATTTTCCTCATAATTTTTATCAGCTTTGTGAAGTTTGTGAATCTGCTGGTTTCGTGGGTGATGAAATGGTACCTGTAAGCTGTACCACCCCATGGGAGTGACGTGCCGACCCTGGCAGCCTGGTCCACTGCTTCACTGCTCTTAGTTTTAAATGTTTTTTCTTTTTGTCTAACCTGAATTTTCCTGGGACAGTTGAATCCCATTGCTTCTTGTCCTGTCCTGCCTTATATTTAGCTGGAGCATGTTGCTGTGGCTCTCCCCAAGTCCTTACTTCTCTGGGGTGAGTTGTTTCTTCTTTCAGCCTTTGCTCATAGGCTGCACTTCTGCACCCTCTCACTGCTCCTGGTGTCCCTTTGGGCCCAACTGGCCCAAGTCTCCACCATAGCCAGAGCCAGGCCAGCTCCTCAGCCCGCGTTGTACCAGAGCTGTGCAGGCTGCACACGACAGCACATTTCTGCACCATTTCTCACACTGTGACATTCACCTTTTCCACATGAGCTCGCCACTGTTGGTTGGCTCCAGTTCAGCTGAAGATTTGCAGTGGCATCCAGGTCTTTTCCTGCAGAAAGGTGACAGATTCAGCTGCTGCCCATCCCAAATCCCTGCCAAATCCCACTCAGCCTGTCTGATTTCACTATGAACCATTGGGGCTGCTCTATTTCCTCCCTGCAAGGCAGCTTGGACGTGGGGCACAGACAGAGTCAGCAGAACACAACACCCCTCCTACCCTGTGCATGTTGTATCCACTCCTTTCCTGTGCCCTGAGCTATTTTATTTGCAAATGTGGCATTTGTTACCCTTGCCAACAGGATCTAACCTAGTGGCACTTTGCTGCCTGTGTCTTTGTGTGATGCCCCAGGTGAAGCGGGTGGCACCTGTTTTGATACATCCTCACTGCGGCCAGGAGCTGCTGACAGCCCTGAAGGTGTGTGCAGCTCCCGTGGGAATCTCCTTGTGCTGCCCAGAGCCACTTCTTGTCACTAGTACAGATGCAGGTACATACTTCAGGCCAAAAAGGAGCTATGGAAAGCCCTGTAAACACAAACACAATATGGCAAAGCCCAGCTCTCTTTTCCTCACCTCCCTTTCAGCTTCTCACTCCTTCTGCCATAACCATCACAAATAGTTTCCTTCCGCCCACCAGGAGGGAAAGGCTAAATACATCCCTCATCATCCTCCAGCTGAGCTCTCTGAGTCATCTTCCCTGTACGCTGCTACCTGCTTCTCTTCTTGCTCCTTGGCCTCGCTCTCCCCAGGCTCAGGCTCACAACTGCCACTCCCTTGCAGAGCCCCATGACAGGCAGAGGTGCCTCCATCCCAGCAAGCTGGGCTCTGCCGTGCCCTGGGCCGTGTGGAGTGTTGATGCTGCATTTCCAGCTCTGCCTGAATCCTTTTGCTAACAGTAATAGCAAATGCGCAAGACAGCTGGAAATGGTTTCATTTCTGTGCATAGTGCTTTTAGACACTGCAAGGGTTGGGCATGGTGCAGGGTGGGAGTGGAGCAGAGCTTCAGTATTTAGATCTTTGTCGAGACACACTCACACAACACTAACATTTTTCCTTCCATCTGTAATGTAACACAGCCACCTCAGACTTCAACATTTCTTCTGTTGCGCTGCAACAATGTCAGGACAAAGTCAGACTGTTATTTTGCAAAACAATGAAGTACTGGGATGTGGATGGAGCAAAAACTGAGTAATCGCTGAATCACTGAGCGATCAATTACCATCAGCTCTGTTCCTGGAGCTGTTTTGGGAATCCCAACCTTGAGGGATCTCCATTGCTTGGGCCAAGTCCTGCACCTCCATGGCTGCTGAATGGCTCCTGCTGGTGCTGAAGTACCCTGCGAGTAAAACTTGTCTCTGGTAGGTGCAATATCAGCTTCTTTTCACCAGGAGGGTGGTGCAGCATGGGAACATGTCACCTTGGGAGGGGGTTTCCCATCCAGGAAGAATGTCACAAATTGGCCAAGCAAAGCTGTGTTAGTGTAGGTGAGAGCCGTGCTTTGAGCAGGCAGCAGGACCAGAGCCCTCCAGAGGTCCTGTGCTTCCACGTTTCAGTGACAGCACAGCAGAGAGGTTAAGGAATGTTTTCCCTGTATGAAATATCCACATTGTTTCCTTTGTTATGTCGATTGGCTTTGTTTATTGCAGTTTATTCTGAGGGACTGGCTTATGTCAATGTGAAGGCACTAATTTAGCCAACAAGAATGAAATGTTACCATCCTCCTCAGATCTGCCCTTGTGCTATAGATGATGCTTGTCTGACTGTCAGGTTTTTCGTTGTTGTTGTTTTGTTTATCCCTACCTGTTGTATTATTTTAAGAAAAGATGAGGAAAATAATATTATGCTGCTCTTTAAATGCCTGCTGTCTTGCTGGCAGCTCTCCTGGCTCAGAAATGAGGGGTCTCATCCAAGTTCTTTGTCTCCTGGGCAGAGTGACTTCCCCCGCAGAGCTGTAGGAGCACACTTGTGAAACGATCCCACCCAAACAACTGACACAGACTATAGCAGTCTCCTGTGCTGCCACTGTTTCCCTTGTTTTTGGTCTTTGGAAGCTCCTCTTACCTGTATTAATTGTGAGTATCACAGGCTTTGTGCACAGTTGCTCGACATTGTTCAATGCCAACACCAGCATGAATTCCCCTGGTGGCAGCATTAGCACTGACTGTAGAAACCCGCAGTCAGTGATGCAGTGGGGCACGAGGGGGCTCTCACTCTCTGGGCTCCTCGTGGGTCAGGCACCACAGGGATCTGCTGCGTGCTCCCAGTCTGACCTCACATGGAGCAGGAGCTGCTGTGAGGCAGTCAGGCTGCCTCTGAGCACCGCCACCAATCCAGCTCTCCTCTCCTGTCCATGTGCTCTTGGGCTCAGTTAAACGGTCAGAAAACTGACACAGCAGCAAGGAGCATGGGTTTTCTGCTGGTATGAAATGGAGAGTAGGAGGGTGCAGCCAGGAATGCAGGACAGAGCAATGGGAGACGCTCTGGCTTTGTTCAAGGTGGAGTTTGGGAAAGGACAGAGGGATTTAGGAAAAGATGGAAGGGTTTATGTGATGGGGTTGGACTTGCTCTTGCCCTCTCTTAGATGCCTGTTTATTATTTGTTATTATTATTACATGAATAGATCTGCATGCCTATCAACAAGGCTGTACATAGGACTGAGTCTGCCTGGCTCCAGTCTATGTGGCGCCAAGCATGGTTTGTATTTAGAAAATTATTTTAGCTTTCTGGGCCATGTTTTAAGGCAGGTATGCTCACTGCTTCACACTGCAAGCTCTTAGTCCAGACTGGGCTTCTCAGTCTACTGCAATACAAATCTAATAAATAACAGGCAAGGCTGAGTGCTGAGACCTCTGTGTGGTTTGCATGTGAGCTTTTGTCACCTGGTTGTTGTAATGCCAGTGAGACCTGGATGGATGCATCAAGATTTCAGCCAGCAGAGTAATAGCTAATTGAGTGTATTTCAATCAAAAGATCCACAGAAGGAAAGCAAACCCCACAGAGTAGAAAGAAATTGCATCTTAGAGTAATTTGAATGTGGGTAGATAATTAGGCCTATTTTTCATGGGAACATTTGCTGGGCAAGATAATGAAAAGGCCGGCAACATAATTTTCTCTAAGTAGTGTGATGCCTCCCACTAGGGACGGGCCGTGCCAGTGCTGGTGCTGCAGTGCAGCGGGAGCCAGGGGAGGCATTGCCTGGCCAGAGGGGCTGTTTCATGGTGGTGCAAGACGGAGCCATCCTCTGCACCTCTAATATCAGGTCAGAGAAAGCTGGGAAGGCTCCTGCACTGCTCTTCAATAAGAAGGCAAAATAAATCCCACTCCCTCATCATCTTCCTCTCACTTAGAATGGCAGCCACAGCAGAGTCTGCTTGGGTTGTGTTTGCAAAGCCAGCCAATTTAGTAGTAATATGGGAGTCTCCAAGTGGGAAACCAGGCTTAGAAGAGCTCCTGCTCTGAGACATCATCTGATCCTGTCTGGAAGGCCAGCAGGGGCTGGTGAAGCAGCTCTGTGGCAGGGGTTCAAGTGAGATGCAGCCTGGCTGTCCATGCCCTTGTGGGAGAAGGTAATGCTGGTGCTGGGCATTGCCCTGAACACTGGTTGTATGCGCTGTTAATGGGCTGCTGCACCCACCCCAAAAGGGTGCACCAGCCCTCATATTCCTCCTTCTTCCCCCCGAGTTTATGGCTCTGTGTAGGAAGCAAAGCTCCAAGGCTTTTTTCACCCTTTTCAGTTTTTTTGTTTGTTTTTTGTTTTTGTTTTTTTTCCAAATGTGGCATAGAAAGGTTCTGCTTGTCCACATCTCCACCCCAGCTAAGTACAGATTCTCCCTTCCAAATCTCCACTTTGCAGCAGAGCTTCTTCTGTCTTGGCCTTGCTACAGACCTTGCTGCCTTGTGCAGGCAGATAATATAAAATAATGCTCAGACTCTTAATAAAGCTGGCAAAATGGGAAGGTTTGGGCAAGTGCAGTGAAACAGAAGGATGGAGGAGAGGGTTTCCTCTACGTAACCTGTAACCAGGGTGAGTGATCAAGGCCTAACAGGGTCTGACTTCCCCTCCTGCCAAGGCTGTACTCATTAGCACGTCTGGGCTGGTACATGTCACATAACAGAAAGAAAGGCTGAGAGGTGTATCCAGCCCTGATAATTACTGATTAGATCTTTTACTAAAAATAGCTGGGGATGAGTTGGCCTTAAGACGGGTCTGAGTGTTCTGTATCCCAGCTAGTTCAGAAGAAATGTTTATCCAATGATCAGGACTATCTTTAGGAGACTGTATTTGAACAAGCTCTTATTTTCTGAAGCCAAGTTCTTGGCTGTTCAGGAACAGCTCTGTCCAAGTGAATCTACTCAAAGCAAAGCCATAATTCTTGGCTAACTCCAACTTGTTAGCTATTGATATTGCTTCTGTGATGTATTGCTTAATTTTAATTATGCCAGTTTTGGGAAAGTTATTTGCTTATAGCACCTCATTAGAGAGAGGTTTCTAATCGATGAATTCAACAGGAGCATCTTGAAGTAACTAAATTAGCTGAGTGGGAAGGTAGCTAGATGATATTTCAGTGACATCCTCATACCTGAGAGACCTTGAGCTTCCCATTGCAGGTGGACACACGAACTGTTCTCCTCCAGCTCTCTCCATGCGCTGCTATACAGATAAACCCAGACCCACATCTCCCTTGACACTGCTACCCTGTTATTGTGCCCTTTTGGTAAATAAATAACTGTGTTACCTGAAGGGACCACCAGTGTTCATGGTCTCACTTAGGACCAAAGAAATTACAGTCATCTCACACAGCCGGTTAAATATCACGCTTTGTCCTGTTTTTATGCTTACCTTATGTTGAGTCGCTTCCCATGAGCCTCCTGGGTTTGCACTGCACACAAAGCCAGCAGTCTGTGATGCACACGTGCAGCGTGGGTGAGGATGATATTCAGGTGAACCTGGGAGAAAAAGAAGACATTTCTGAAGATAAGGATCAGTGCAGAGCCCAGTGCTGTGCTCTGAAGTTAGGACTGTTTTTCTCCCGCGTGCATATCTTTGTAATGATCTCGACTGGATGTCCCGAGCCATTTTATTGCCTAGTTATTGACTATCAGGAGGTTTTTCTATAATTCTTTACAGTGTCTCATGTATTTATGATCCTGAATACCTTACCATCATCAGCAAGTTTTGTCATTCCTTTTTTCAACTCCCTTTCCAGACTATTTATGAATATGCTGAAGAGTGCAGACCTCAACACAGGTCCTGTGGGCTCCGTTCAAGAGCTCTCTCTACTCAGGAGCCTGGCTATTGATAGCTACTCTTTGAGAAATCCTTTAACCAATTATTTACTCATTTTAAGCCCCTTTTATTAATCCCATGGCAGCTGTGTTTCTGTAAGAAACTCCTGTGAAGACCTTTTGGGAATTGAGGCAGACTATGCCTCATTGACTCCTTTAAAGAATGGTAATAGATTTGAGGTGTTCTTTACTCAAGGAAAACCAACTTTTTTTTTTTCCTCCCCAATATTTCAGATGTATCCAAATGCACACTAATGTTCTTCCTTATAGTTTCTATCACTTTGTCCAAGAGCAACCTCAGACTTCGTG
Source organism: Penelope pileata (assembly GCA_013396635.1). NCBI lineage: Eukaryota > Metazoa > Chordata > Aves > Galliformes > Cracidae > Penelope > Penelope pileata. Next base: position 119,513 of record WBMW01005580.1, read on the forward strand.
GTCTGGAATAACCCCAAACCCTTCCCATGTGTTACCTTGGAGCTCTCGGATGTGTGGGCTGCTATGCACACTGACTACATGCTACAATTAAGTAATTAAACTGTTTCATCCAAGCTCCTCATCCTGAGCACTTAAGTGAATGCCACTTCAACCTGGTGAATTTGCACTCTTTGGTTTGGTTATTTTTTCCTCAGTTTCTTCAGCTGACAACTTGAACATGACTCAAATCCTATGCTGTGTCCTTATAAAGATTTTTGGCACAGGAACATCTCTGAGCTTGTCCTCACTGACTACAGTTGCAAAACATTCACTTTTTTTTTTGTTTTGTTTTGATCTTATCTCCTATGAGTGCTCCTCTTGCACGATGGCCAACTTCTGACTTTCCAGCAGGCTTTCTGTGCTTCATGTGTTTGAAGAGTAGTTATGATTATTTGGTTTTGCCTTTTGCAGGTTGCTCCTGTAACTGTTTTTTTACTCACCTTATTTCTTTTTTTTTTTGAATTTAAATTGTCAGGATACACATTCTTTTGCTTGTTTAGACAAAAATTACTTTTCTAAACATTAAAAGACTGTATCCTTAAAGTCTGAGAGTCATCAGCCCATCTCATCTCAGCTTGGTCTACGGCTTAGAACTAACAAGGTCTAGGACTCAGGATTTCACACTAGACAAATACATGTTTTTTGGTTTGAAAGGTTTCTGTGATACCAGATTTTTCAAGTGTGACACATTTATGTAGATAAAAATCATCAGTGGTGAGGATGGATTTTGCCCATCTTAGGCTTGGGGTATTTCACCTTCACCAGTGGAAGGAGGAGAGTGTTTTTCTGACCAGCTATGTTTACTGGGAAGCTGTTTTGGGGTGTGCTCCCCTAGGATGAAGTGAGCCCGGCAGAGAGCCCCACCAGGGGAGGTTTGGGGCCCAGGCACAGGGACCTCAATGCTCTCTGCCTCCTCGGCCTGTTTGCCTACGTGTGTCTGGAAGGCCTGTTGCCATGGAGAAGTGATGGGAAACCGTCTGCCTGGCTCGCCCGACTCTTTTCCTAGCACGAAGTAAAGGCATTTCGCCAGCTTTAATGAGCTGTAGGCGCTTGGCACAATGGCTGTATCCCCGTCTTTGTCACACTGGGGTGTCTGAACCCCCAAATACTGGGAGAAACCCAAAAGGACGGAGGAAACCCTAAATGCAGGTGGGGAAGGGAGCAGAGAGCAAGAGGGAAACTGCGGGGAGATGGGCCAGTGCCTGCGGAGGCTACAGAGTGATGGAGCTGGGCCTTTCTCGGGGTGCACAAGCCAAGAGGCAGTGGACATGAATCGCAACAAGGGAAATTCTGATTAGATACATGGAAAAATCCTTCCCTGTGAGAGTGCTCTGAGACAGGCACCAGAGCAGTAGTGGTATCTCCACCACCAGAGATCTCCAAAACCCATCTAGCCAAGCCCTGAGCAGCCAACACACCTTTGAAGTGAGCCCAACATTGGGCTGGACCCTCCCAGCCTAAGACAGAGAGACCTTGCTGAGAGGTGGAGGAGGGAGAGGAACAAATGTGGGAGACAGTGGTCTGAAAATGCGGTGGAGGCATCCTGCTTTTTAATTTGGGAACTGACAGTACTGAACACTGCTTCACTCACTGTAATCAATTGCATGGCTCACATTCTCTACAGTAATATTTTAAGGTGCTCCCTAAAAACACATGGATTCTCTCTTACTTTCTGTTGTAGAAACACCTTGGTGTACCAAAAAAAAAAAAAAAAAAACCCAAGGAAAAAAAGGGGAGGAAGAGGGCTTGTGACTGTTAGGGGTAGGAGTTTAATGGGAGTCCCCTTCTGTGGGAAGAAATCCAATACATTGACACTGGTTTTCATTTTGTATCTGGACGATATCACTGACAGCGACTTCGAGGTGTTTCCAGGTAGATCTGGTGGGGATTATGTCAGGGTTAGAGTAGAAGAGTCTATTAAATTGTTATTTTTTTGTTTGCATTTTCCAAAAAAATAGCATTTTCCACAGATGGCAACATATTTAAATGAATAAAAACCATCATGGAAAAAAAAGTATTTTTCCCTCTCTTTGGGAAAAAGTGGGGGAAGCACAGTAAAAAGGTTTGGGCAGACTTTGTGTGACTTGGGCTGTGACAGTCTGTGCACCTCTAGACTGGTGTTTCTGCGTTTGCAGGGGGGTTAACAAGGCGAGGCACTGAATGAGATGAGCGGCTCTATCACACTTACTTCCAGCACACAGGACTGAAGCATACCTTGTTCTTTGATATTAGCACATTGGACTGGGACTACAGCGTTTAAAATCTCATCACTTAGTTCATCTCTGGGTAACAGCTGAGCCCTGTTCATCCTGCTCAGGTTGCAAACCCCACGGGAAGAGCAACTCTTGTCTGCAAGGGCAGCTCTAATGAGCAAGCAGGACACGGTGACCGGCTCTCTTGGTGGCAGTGTTGGAGTGGCTGATGTCATTTAACACCTCTCCTTCAGTCAGCTGCTCTAAGCTAAAAAGCCGGGTGATGTCTTCATCTTGCACATTGGGGAACTTTTTCTGCTCACAGCTGGTGTCTAAGCAGAGATACGTTTCTGCAGATTTGTTACTCACAGTGACTTGCCCCACTGCCTGTATGATAAAGTTCAGCCGATGAGATCCTTGTGCCTGTACGCAGCAGAGCAGTTAGGTTTTCTGCTCTCTAAACTAATTTCTTTATTTCCCAAATTGTAGATTAATAGAACAAAATAGTTGCAAGAACACTTGAGTAAATTTTCTTGCAGATTTGACTTTGGAGTCTATTGAGAGAGAGGGCTGAAGTTTTTTCCAAACCTTCAGTCTCTTCCATGCAGGGCCTCTGAAGGGCAGCAAGCATTAGCTCACGCTACAGCCTTTCCCCAGGTAAGGAAAAGATAGCATGTGTCTGTTTGTCTGTTGCTCCCTCCTCCAGCTATTTTCATAAAATTTGTAGGAATTTTAATTATCTGTAAAACTTCTACCCCTCAGTCAAATACTGATGAATGAGTTGGTTCTGAATTCCTTGGACTTGGGCAGTCCAACTGGCTCTGCAAGCAAGTTCACACGTGGTTTTTCTTTACAGACTGTGAATAGTAATTAAAAACTATCTGTCCTGACTCATTCAGGTGCCCTGAAAGCAGATTTAAAAGATACTTTCTCCAGGAAAAGCACTTTTCCAGATACTCCTTGGGTTCTAGAAAAGAAGGAATGGCCTCAAGTTGTGCCAGGGGAGGTTCAGGTTGGGTATTAGGAACAATTTCTTCTCCAAAGAGTGGTGATGCCCTGGCACAGCTGCCCAGGGGTGTGGTTGGGTCACTGCCCCTGGAGGTGCTCAAGAAATGTGAAGATGTGGCTCTGAGGGACATGGTCAGTGGGCAATATTGGTGGTGGTTGATAGGATGACCTTGGAGGTCTTTTCCGATCTTCGTGATTCGATGATTCATACATACGTGAATTGAGAATCCATCCGGGCAGCTCTGAGGAATGCTTCTGACACTAGGATCACTCTCACGCAGCTGCTGACCCTGAGGAAGGTGTTTCCTCAGGTGGGTGCAGGGGGGATGAGGGCTTGGGATGGCTGTGCCACCACAGCCCCTCATGGCCTTGCTGTCTCTAGACACATCCCTTGCTGCCATGGGGGCTGCTCTGAGCAAACTTTCCCTGTGAGGCTGAAACTAAGAGAGGAGAATGAACATTTGCATGGATCCATGAGCACCGTGGAGTTAAAATCTGACAGAGTGAACACTGTGACCGTCAGTGCCATGGTGGCCACCTCACAGCCTCGGGAGCCCCTCGCAGCCCCGCCCAGGCTGTGGAAAATAAACCCCTCACAAACCTTCTGCTTCAGCTAGCGTTCACCTGGAGCGAGGGCATCCCCATTCCCTCAAAGGAGGGAGACAGTTCAATGTCAAACCGCCGCTCTGCACCTTACAGAGCCGTTCCCTCACAGCAGCGGGCAGAGAGCGTCCCCCGGGCCCGCCACCCACAGAGCTGCGAATTCCCCTCAGGTGAGAAGGGGGCCGCGGGGCTTCGCCTGTGGCACACGTACCACGAGCAGTGGCGCCGAGGCCGAACGGAGGCGACCACCTCAGGCGGGGCCGCCCGCCATGATGTCACCGCTGGGGGGCGGGGGCGGAGGAGGGAGCCGGCGGCCAAATATAGCGGCGCTTCCTGGGCGGCCGGCCGCGCCCCGGCCCTGCCTCCTGCCGCAGTCAATGAGGAGGCGGCGGCCGCGGCGGAGCGCCGCACTCGCCGGGGGCAGCGGGGCGGCATGGCGGGGCGCTGAGGGAGCACGGCCCGGCACCCGGCCCCGCCGCGGCACGGGTATGGGCATGGGCAGCCGCGGGGTCGTGCGATGAGCGCTCCCCCCCACGCGAATATGGGCACAGCCGTGTCCAAAAGAAAGACGCTGAGGAACGAGGCCATGTCGTCGGTGGCGGCCAAAGTGAGGTGGGTGCTGCTCCAGCGGAGCGCCCGCCGCCTGCCCCCGCCAGCACGGAGCTGCTGAGGGGAGGCCCCGAGCCCTGAGGACGAGCCCCGGGGCCACCGTGGCGGTGTCCATCCCCGGTGCTGTGCGGTGCCCGCCCGCAGCCCTCCCGGGGCGGCTCTGGGCGAGGTTCCCCCTCCGCGGGCACCGTCCGCGGGTTCCGTTCGCCTCAGCCGAGCGGAGCAGCGCTGGGAGGAGGCGGTGGGTTCGGCAGCGCTGGGTCCTTGCGATCTTCAGGAATCGGGAGCGCGGGCGGCTCGCTCGGTGGGTTCCAGTCGGCTGAAATGCCGCGTCCGGGGACAGCCAGCGTCCTTCAGGGGGTCTCGTCCCGGTGTGTGGGGGATCCGTTGCGTGAGAGCCTGGAGCCACCGGGTCTGCCCTCGTCCGCAGTGTCCGAAGCCGCTGTGCTGAGCAGGGCATGGGTCGGGTCCTGTATCGCGCCCGTTGTGGTTTTGCGTTGTCTTGCAGTGTATAATTCCATTTATTCCCTGCTCGTAGTGCTTGTGAGTGTCAAACGCAGGAGGTCCTAGAGAACAAATTTGTTGATGATTGTGCTTAAGTTTCCAAAGCCATCTCAGAGGAGCTCTGCTGCTGCACCCGTTGCTGGGAAGGACGGGCGCGACCTTCTGCCTTGCTGCAGCCGTGTCACAGCCGCTGGCCCCTGACTGGGGCACTGGTGCAGCTCTACCCCTCCAGCCCTGGGGAGGTCTCTGTGTGTCTCTGCTGCACCCAGACGAGCTGTTTGCTGCTGAGAAAGAAGGAAAGATATAAACTTTTCAGCTGCATTACATAATGCCTTCTTTGTGTTAGGCAAAACTGCGTTAGAACAGCCTGGAGTCGTGTGTAGGGCTCGATCCGTGCTGCTGAGAGATCTGTCACCTCTCTGAGGCTGGGACTCAGCATTATGCATCTGCTGTGCCAGGAGGAAAGAAGGTGTTATGGCTTGAAGGGAGTGGGACCAAAGCTGTCGGTATGTCGTTATCTCTTTGTGTTGTCAAGAAATTCATTGTGCAAAGTCTGGAGTGCATCAGGAGAAAGCTGTCCAGGCAGAACCTGGAACTTCTCCCCATGATGTGATGCAGTGCTCATAGCTGAAAACACGAGCGCTTTCAGCAGCATTCTGAGATTTGGCAGTGAGATTCTTTTTGGCAGATGTCAGCCAGGTGGATGTGAAGACATGACATAAAATGCACTTTGAACCAACGTTCAAACATTGTGATGGGGCTCTGGGAGTGGGATTAGACAGCCAGTCACACAAACGTGTTCTGCAATAGGCGAGAAGATTTCAGATGGTAGCGTGGGTGTCTGAGAGCAGCTAGCACATCTTGGATGCAGCTGCCCGCATCAGGATGGGCAGACAGTGCTTGTGTAGTGTGGCATCAGCAGGGTCGGGTTCTGGTTTGCTCTGTAGGTGCTGCAGCTACTGACAGCTCTGTGTGGGAGCAGAGAGGGGTCTGCTGGTGCTGTGAGCTGTGGTGCTCTGACCAGAGGGGTGAGGTGAGTGGGCTGGGGAACATGAAGTCCTTGAGGGGTGGCTGCTTGGACAGGGCATCGTGCGAGGCCAGCATTGCTATGTCACTCTGTTCATGCCCTGCCTTAGAAGTGTCTCATTGAAAAAGCCTTTGGGCACAGCACAAAACACGTTGAGGAGCTCCCTGTGCTGTGCCTGCGTGTGAAGATGGTGCCAGTGGGGAGCAAGCACTGCTGGTTTGCCCCTGTCCTGCTGTGCCAGGCGTGTCTTGGTCTCTGCTTTGCACTGTTCCAGCCACCCTTGGTATTCCTCCTGCAGCAGCCATCCACCACCTGGTGAAGGGTTTCTCTGAGCTTCCTGACCTGCATCTTGTCCTCTTCTCTGCCCTGAGTCCTCCTCCCATGTCCTACAGGTCCTCATCTTCTTTATCTACAGAGAGGGCTCTGTAGGACAGTAGGTAAGGCACCCAGATAGGCTGCTCTGTGCTTCCCAAGAGGACAAGAGGCTTGGGTTACCTGTGTGGGTAACGCTCCTGCAATGATCCGGTCCCACATAGGCAGCTGTGGGACCCTGCTTGTGTGCTGCAGGAGGAGATGCTCTGGGACTGATCCTCTGCACCTCCTGAGCTCTGCTCTGTTTGTATTTCACCTGAGGCAGGTGACTTTTTGAGAAGAAAAAATCACCTTCTGGAATCGCAGCAAGTCCAGGCAGCTGCAGATGTTTTTTTTCATTATGTGTGGCTGGAGTGTGTGTGCGCATTTGCCTATCTTACTGAGCAGGGAGCTTTGTTTGCTGCTGTGAGGGAGGTGATCTAAGCAGAAGGTGCAAGCTCCCTAGATTCTTACATTAAAATCTCTGCAGAGCTGCTCAGGGGAAATCTCCTGTCCCAGGAGAATGAATTAAGCTCCATGCAGTTTGTTGTGCGTTAGGTGTTTTAAATAGCTCCTCAAAAATAATGGTATGGTTGCTCTGTGTTAGCACTGCTGAGGGCACCCATGGTGCTGCCAGCTTTGGTCTCTGTGGTTCTGTCCTCTCCCCAGAGAGCTGCAGTGAGCTGCTCCGATCCCGTGTCCTGGAAGCGGTGCTGGGTTGGTGCTGTTGCTTTGCTCAGGTCTGAAGTGTGTGGATGCAAGATCTCGCCGTCGTGCTGCTTCCTTCACGTGTGCTTTTTTACCTTGCAGCTCCCGGGACATGAGCACAGACGGCAGGGATGTGGCAGTTGTCCCTGTGGCATGACCTTGGTGCTGCCCCTTCATCAGCAGCTCCTGGTTTGGGCATCTGCAGGTTCCCATCAGGGTCCTGGCCCGAGAAGCATCTCGCACGCTCACCTTGGTGTCCTCAGCACTTTCAAGGGCAGAGAGGAGCCAAAGCCTTTAGAAATTGCTCTCTCTGTCCTTGCTGCCTTGCCCCCTACAGAACAGTGCTGGCACCCCATGTGTGGCGATCACCTACGTCTCTTCCTGCAGCTCCACTTTGCGTTCACTCTGGTGTGCAGCTTTCCTTGGGGAGGGTGCAGCAGTGCGAGCAGAAGACGTGAGACTTCTGCTGGATGTTCCAGATCTTCTCCTTGTTGTAGTTAGCACAGAAAATCTATGAATTGTGTGGTTTATCTTACTCAATTTCAGGACTTTGGTGTCTACCCCTTGGAGAGAGAATTCGGTCTCACTCCCCCTCTGATGACTACCAGGGGCCAGAGGATGGCTTTAAAGAAGGGCATGAAGGTTTCATTGCACAGAAGGTGGCTGCCTTGTGCTGACAGAACGCTGATACCTGGATGTGTGCCTTGCCTCAGGTTTCTCACTGCCTGAGTAATTTTTGGCTCAGGTCGGGGTTCTTTGTGGAGTCCAGTTTCCTTTTTTCCGCTTGTGAATTTTCCTGTGAATGGTATGAACTCTTTCATGTTTTGATTACCTTCTTTAGCTTCTTCCTGCTCTGTTCTCTCTCCTCCTGTCAGAGCTGTGTAAATATAAATTCCTCCAGGACTGTGAGAACTTTGACTTTAAGATCTCATCAGTGACATTGGGTTTCCCTTCCTTGAGAGTGAGAACTTTCCAGTTACATACATATTGCAGAACACTAATTTTTGTCAGCATGATGTTACCAGTAGGTTTAAACGCCGTGAACATCAGTGGTTCCTAAATGCTCTGCTAACGGTGGCTGTGCTGGGGCTGTTCCAGCAGGACTGTAGGAGGGTGGAGGTCCCACTGGCATAGGGGTCTCTGTTTTCCTGAGATGCAGCACTGTCAGACGCTGTCCCAACAGATTCCTGCAGCAGCTCCTGGGCACTGCTTCTGAACGTGCATGAGAAGGTGGTTGATTTTCTTTTTCCATGTAATACTTCTGAATGCTCTGAGTTTTGCTTATCTTGCTGTAGTGCTCGAAATGGAGTTACCACAGGGCTTTCATGCATCTTGTAGTGCTTCAGTACACATTTTTTCACTCCGTTCAGTGTCAGTTTAGCGGAGTGCATAAATTTGTGTGCATCAGTTTCTCGTAGCTGCCAGTATGCATCAAGGCTCCTTTTATCCCGTCGATGTGATTATTTCAGTGACATAAAGGCTATTCCATGCTCATCATGCTGTAATTGATATCTCTATTATTTGGCGGCTTTCCTCCTTCTAGCAAATGTTTGTCTAAACCTTCTCTGCTTCTTTGCAAGATCTCAGTCTGCTTCTCTTCCAGCCCTGGGTCCAGCCCTGACACCCAGCACCCTGTGGGTGCTGAGGAGCACTGCAGAAGGGCAGCTGCTGTCTGTTGTGCTACCCCATCCCACCCTCTGCTCTCTGGAAGCTATCCTGATGGAGGAGAAGCCAGAGAAGATGCTGGTGTTTCCTCTGAGTCACATGAAGCCCTGTCCTTGCTGCTTAGCTCAGTGTGCCAAGGCAGCGGTCCCTGGTTGGTGTCCGGTTAAATCAGGCTGTGCTGACTGTGTTACACGCAGGTCTGATCTGCCACTAAAATGAAAACCTCCCTCTAGATGAGTCAGGGCTAAACTTGTCGTGCCATCAGCTGACTGCTGCTCGGTAGCTACCTGCTCATTTGTATGCTGCTTCCGCAGTGTTGTACGCGCAGGGCTGTAGCTCACCTCCCGATATACACGGAAGGCACCTTGCACTTCATCTCGTTTCTGTGAAACAAGCTGCCTTTTCTGTTTCTTACAAGATAATTGGTGTGTCTCTGCGCTGACCCAGCTGAGGCGTGGCTGTCCAATGCCATCAGTGGGCTTGATGGACTCTGGCTAGGGTGGCTGTGATAGCAGTGGCTGAGCTGAAAGAAAACCGTGATCATACGGCTTGTGTTGATGCTGTGTGTTGATAGAAAGGAATGGAAAAGAACGAGGTGAATAGAGCAGTTAGCAGCTGTTTGAATTTTGCTCTGACTTTATGTTGATCATATCAGCAGATAGCCAGAGAGAGGGGATAGATGGCACATTAGTGATGCTGGCAGGTGCTGGCTAACAGGGGTGACTGAGCCCAGCAAGGGCAGAGACAGAGGGCAGAAGCTTGGCAAGACATGGCCAGGCATAAGGAGAGAGCGTGGCCATCTGAGTCCCCTTGGCAAAGGGCACATGCAGACATCTGTGGGAGATCCGCTGAGGCACAGCCAAGGAGAAGCCGGTGGCACTCGGGAGGCAGGAATGTAGCAGGGAACCACTGAGATAATAGGCAAACAATTAGTCTGAAGTTTGCAGTGTAATTGGCTGGAAAACCCCCACTGCACATTGTACTGTACAGGCTTCACTGGTTTATTAACTGTCACTGGAGAGCTGTGATCAGGCATCCGCTGGTTTGCTCTTAGGCTGGCCGGCAGCACGGAGAGCAGCGGAAGCAGAACGGTGGGGACAGAGCTGCAGGTTCAGCTGGCATCAGCCTTTCTGAGTAGCCCTGTGCTCCTCGACTCTTCTGCTCTGCAAGGAGAGGGCTGGGCCGCTGTGTTCTCTGAGGACTCTGGCAGAACACAGGATTCTGCCCTCCTACCCCTTCTGCTTGGGGAGAGGGGAGAGTGGGGCTGGGGGCTCTGGAGCACCGCTGGACTGAGGCTCCTGTTCCGAATGATGCTGATTTTGCTGTGGAACGAGAGAGATGGAGCGCGTCAGTGCTCCTCTGGCTCCGTGTTAGCCATTTGCAGGTTGGGTCTTAAGAAATGATTGGTGCTAATTCTTTGAGCCTGTGGTTTGCAAGCTAAAGGTGAAGCCTTGGTTCAGGTTCTGGGGCATTGGCAGAGATGAGTGGAGAAAAGTGATAGATGCTCTTGGAGCTTTTGAACTAGTTGGAAACTGAATTTTATCATCATTTCAGAATATCTTTTTGTGTAACTCTCTATGCCCTCTCACTGTTAATTTGCTCATTATTATTTTTCTGCATGAAGTGACTGCTGATGCACAAGAGGAACTTCAAAGCCTTTTCTGAGGATGTGTGCCTTGTCCTCTCATGGAAGAGGCTGGAAGTCTCCAGCCCAGCCTCCTGCAGCGAGCCGGCTGCTGCCAGTGGGACCAGCCCTGGCTTTGGGCTGAGCCTCAGCCCTTCTTCACTGGACTGCAGGATCAGCACAGCTCCTGCGTTTGGCTCTCTGTTGCCCCAAGACCAAGTTCTGCATTTTGTTGAGACCAAAAGGCAGTGGGTGCAGGAAAGATTCAGGAGGCTCTGCCTTCCTGTGTGGGGGAGCCATGGCACTCATCCCTTGTTCTTTGCAGATTGCTGTGCTAGTTGTACAGCTCCTCCACGCGATGCAGCCTGTGCTTGACCATCTCTGGGGATGTGTGGGCTTTGGGGAGCACAATTTGGGCAGCTGGCACCTCAGGCTAATGTGTAAAGGTACATCCTCCTGGTCCTAGACAGGCAAGAATCTGGAAACAAAAACCTCAGCACTGTATGTTAGCCTGAAGGTTAAACCTTGCTTCTTGCACAGCTCTAGCTGTGCTGCTCCAAAGCTCTTTGCATTTGTCTGTGCTGACGTTTAGTCCCAGAGAGAGAAAATTGTTCTCTTCTTTAATCTTTCATATTGATCCCTTTTTCTGGCTGTGGATGACAAATGAATTTCTTACTCCTTCTGGTTCTGGACAAATGGACTTCCCACTCCTTCCAGTTCTGGTCACTGGGAGGTGCTTTGTTCACCTTTACCCCTTTGGAAGGAGATGTATGAAAGCAGCGGGAGAAAATCCTGGCCACACAGGTTGGGATGTACTGTGGTGTTGGGTAGTGAAGTAGAAGGTTGGTTTGGAAGTCAAAGTCATTTTGCACTTAGACATTTAACAGCCTTTTAGAGTGTGGCCTTTTGTGGCAGCTTGAACTGGAGAAGGATGATTTGAGGCTGAGCACCTGTGAAGGAGAAGGGTGGTGGATGTGATGCTTTGGCATGGAGAGTCCTCCCGGTTGCCACGTCTTCATCACCTTCCCCTACAAGAGATGCCAGCATGCTTGCAGGCTGAGAGCACTCAGCTTGGCTTGGCTTCCCGGGGAGGTGGGCACCTGTTTGATCTTGCTGTTCGTGAGCCTCCACCCAATGTGGGAAATGCATGCCTTGACCTTTCCCATGTGGGTTGACTGCAGAAAGCTTTTCCCAGGTTGGAATATCTCCAGGTTTGCTTCTCTTGATGTGTAATATGGGTTGAATTCACCCTGCCTGGTTGAGTCTTAGCATATTTCAGTAAAATCTCCGTCATCTGTGGGACCTCAATCCACTGGAGAACAGTGGGTTCTGTGCTTCTGTGGGTTGTCCAGTAGTCCAAATGCTGACACAGTGCTGGAGAATTTAGGAAGGTGAAATTAATATCCAAGCTGTGATTGCTCACAGATAGGAGTGTTTGGAACCAGTGTAGGACAAACTGGGATGATGGTTGGGACTGGGATAGAGATTCCTTCTCCCCCGGGCTGCAGGAAGAGTTCAACTGAGGGTGCTCAGAGGCAAGATCCAGCCCTAACTGGGAGATACGGGCACCACAGAAACAAGGCCAAGGTGAACAGAGGTGCACTTCATTTTTTTCAGTCTTGGCAGAGAAATGATAGACTGAGCCAGTTCTGGGTTTGTACTGCAGCTCTGTTTGAGGAAATGCTTTGGCCAGGGGAAAACTGTGGCCTGTTAGTGGGGGAGCTCCCACTGCTGCTGCAGCTCGTTTCAGTGGGTGTCACGTGAAGCTGCGGGAAAGGCAGCAGTATGTGTTGAACTGTTGTGTCTTTCCTTGGCATTTAACCACTGCCCATCTCTTTCTTTCTCTTCTCGCTGCTTTCTGTGACGTGTGGGTGTGCAGAGCGGCAAGGGCTTTTGGAGAGTACCTTTCACAAAACCATCCTGAAGGCAGAAATGGCTCAGGTAAGAGTTGACACACATTGTTTTATCTGTGTGTGCACGCAACTATTTATTAATATGCCTTAGATTTAAAGTGTGTTGATTTATGATAAAGGGTTCGTGTGAGATCTCAGCAGCAGAGAGACTGGAGCAGTCAGCCTGTGGATCCCTGTGAAACCCGAGGAGAAAAGGCAGTTTGGTGACTCAGGTGCTGGGTGGGCTGTGGGGGTAAGTTCAGTCTTAGTGGACCAGTGCCTCGTCATAAATTCTCTCCTAGAGCTGATGTCCTTGCAAGAAACTTCAGCTGAAGAATGAAAAACTGCACTGCACAAGGCTTCTGTGCTCGTTTGTTGCTCTTAGGTCTTGCTTTCACAGAGGAATAAAAAAAAAGTACAGGATGTTAGTTGATGTGCGTAGTGTATGTGCAGCGATCTGCCTTTGCTGGCAAGGGTAACCTTTGGATTCCTTCCCAGGGTTTGCTTCAGCAGGGGTTAAAGTGCGATTTGCCTCATCTGACTGGGGACACCAGCGTGTGCTAGCTTATGTATTAATGTTTTAGATACAGAAATTGTTCCTGTCAGCCTGTGGTGAGTTCTGCTTGATGGGCAGGGGCACGAGGGAAACTCACGTAGCTTCTAACAGGGCTGTGTCTTGTCTGTCAGGAAAGAAAACATTTTGTCGGTGTTAAATTCATTACAAAAGACCCTCCAGAAAATCCCATGAAATCCACAGACAATGCTGTGTGAACAGGTAATGGACTGTTCTGTAGCACTGAACTCTTTTGCAGGGGATAAATTTATTATATAGAATGTAATGTAGAGTGACACGATCATTTTATGTAAACTCTGTGTTTATTTACACCTGCACAGGTAGGAAATCTTTGTTTTTCAAAGAGCACGCCCAGTCACACTGCTGTATGACAACTGGATGAAGGAGTCCTTGTCTTTTTTTCTTGGATCTGTTCTGATGACCTTCCCGTTGTCCTTGGCTGAATTGTGCTAAGTGAATGGAAGAGCTTAAAGACAATGTGCTGTTATTTCCTTTGATATGTATTTTTTTCTTCAAGCTTGAGAAACTCCAGTGATACATTAGTCAGTAACAGTATTTGGTATAATAATGGCCCATGGTGGTGAGGGTGAGAAAAGGGTAGGAAAAGGCTGAGGTTCAATGCAGCTGAGATGAAGAGTCTGGGAGGTAAGGCGGGGGCAAGGTGAGGGTTGGATGGACTCAGAGACAAGCAATCAGATCTGAGGAGACCTTTCAGGAAGGCAAAAACAGCCTTTATCAAGATTCTTTTTGCAGCTGTTTCTGTCAGTTGGAGCTTTTGCTGGTCCTTTCCTGCAGGGAAAGCAGGAATTCCTATTTCAATCCGAGTGAGTTTAATTGCCATAGATATGAATTGAGCAAAGAGAGGTTCACATGGATACTCAAGAACCCTTTATGGGATCCTTCAGTATTGATTTGGAAATAAAGTTCTCTAGAAATGACTCTGAATGTTTATAGAGGAGGGGAAAAATTACTTTTCAAGTCATCTTTTGAAATTCTACAGCATATAATTTAACACAGTCTGTAGCATTTCTTTATAAATAACTATGGTAGGAAGGCTGCTATCCTATAAAAATGTCGAATGTAGAAAATCTGTCTCCTTTTTTAACATCCCAGTTGTGCAATATGAGAGAAATCAGCTCTTTCCTTCCAGCAGAAACTCTGTGCATCTCAGTATTGCTTCACAAGTTTCTGAATGCTTCACCTTCGGCTCAGCAGAGTGCTTAAGCTGTGTGATAAGCTTCGATCTGATGACTCCCACGGAACAAATGAAGGGTTTCTTCCATACCATTTGAGGGTGTAGCACATATCTAGGAGTACCTGAATCTGCTCCAACTCACCAGCTTGGCTGAAGGGAGCAGGGAAGAGGCAGTGTCGTGGCTGCACGCGCCCACTGGTATCCTGTAGTTAAATTCTCACTTGCATGTGTTGGTGGCTTAGGTCCAGAAAGCTCAGCACACTGTAGAACTGGGTCCTCAGTGCCTGTGTGCTTGCTCCTAGCACTCTGGGCTTTTACCATGAGTGTCTTTACCTGGTGACATAGGTATGCGTCTGCTGTAGTAACCCCAGGTGTCTGTGTGACTGTTTCCTGCATGGCAAGCAGACTGCAGCTGGGGTTAAGGCCATAGCCTGCATGTGAATGGAAGGAGACAGGCCTCAACTTCAGTGGTTTACAGTCTTGGAAAAAGTTTAAGCAACTACTGAGTGGGGTTTAAAGTCCTCTTACTTCACATTGCCCTACTGATCAAAGAACTAATTCTTTAATAGTAAATTTTACACCTCAGAGTCTATTTCTGGTGGCTCCTCTAGAGAGCCCGTGTGTGTATGTGTGGCAGAATGACTTTGAGAAACTGGAGTGATCACAGAACTAGGAAGGGATTGTATGTCAGCAGGATGGGCCAGCTGCCATGTCCGAGCATTTTAATGAGGGGTGATTTACTTGCAAGGTTGTTTGCCTTCTGTTTTGATTAAAACTGCAGTCTGTCCATGCTCCACTTCCTTTGCTAGGGCACTGGGTACGGAGTTGAACATCAGCACGAGATGAAGAGGGTGGCAGGTACTGCAGGGTGCCTGTAGCAAGGAAAGGGTGAGGAAGAGTATTGGTTGTTGGTTACAATTTCTGATTCTTCCTGATATGAGGCCTGAGAACTTCATGTTTCAGAAATACCTGACTTGTCCTAGCAAGTCTTTACTGTCTTATTCTGGAGGAGGTTTTTCCAGGTTACTCGGGAGGAACATTTACCTCCTCTGATGCTCTGACCGCGTTCTGTCGGGTTACGGCAGGGGTGGCAATACACTGATTTTTCTTTGCTTCCTTCTTGGACCAGGCCAGATTTGACCCCTAGGGACTGCTCTAGTTTTTTTTTTTTTCCTGATCCCTAAGAGATTGTAAGGATTTAGGCAGAAAAGGAGGCTTGAGCTCTGCTGTAGCTGGCAGGACATGAGTCTGTCAAGGGAGCTGGTGCCAAGGTGACAGTGCATCTCCTGCTCTCCTCCTGCCCCTGCTTGTTGCTGTTTTATTCGTGCAGACTGAAGATCTGGGAAGGCTCCCAAGAAGAGCTCTCTCCCATGTTCAGCATTCATTCTGACTACAAGGCTGTTGTCGGAGCCCTTGCTGACTCTCGTAGCTTTCTGGTTCCTTTCCATCCTGTCTGTGGAATGGCTTTGGTGTAGGAGTGGATGTCCCTTGTGACAGACCTGGAAGAAAGGCAGGGACTGAAGTGTTCTAACAGGTGAATGTAAAAAGGCTGGAGATGGTAAAATGTATAAGAAATAATCAGAGTCTCATCAGAGCTCATGAGATGGAGACTGGGAATCTTCAAAACTCTTCATCTCTCAGCTGGGGTGTCAAAGGCCCAGGCTGAGATGCTGGTTTAGATTTCTTTATATCCATGTACTGGAACCATGAGGGGGGAAACAGGTACCCAGGACATGGGCAGGGAAGTTAAATGACTGCAAGTGGAGCACTTGAGATACTTTCTCCTGTCTGTGGGGAGCAGTGATACATCCCAGTGAGATGGGATTCAGGCACGAGGATCCTTTCCTGAGGGAAGTAAGGAGCTGCACTGGTACTGCAGTATCCATTTTGCATGGCTGGGTTATTTGGAGAGCAGCTGCTGTTGTCGAAGGACATAAAACTATGAGAGTGTCCAAAGGCAGGCTGTGAAGATGGGGAAGGGTCTGGAGGGGCTGATGTGTGAGGAGAGCTGAGGTCCCTTGGCTGGTTGGGCCCAGAGCAGAGGAGGCTGAGGGGAGGCCTCATGGTGGCTGCAGCCCCTCCCAGGGAGCGGAGGGCAGCACTGAGCTCTGCTCTGGGGACAGTGACAGGGCCCGAGGGAAGGGCACGGGGCTGTCAGGGGAGGGTCAGGTGGGGGTGAGGAAAGGCTCTGCCCAGAGGGGTGGGCATGGCACAGTGCCCAGGGCAGTGCCACGGCCCCAAGTGCCGGAGCTCAGGGAGCTGGGACACCGCTCTCAGCCATTGTGGTTGGGTGTGGGGGTGCTGCGTGGGGCCGGGGCCGGGCTCCGTGATCCCTGTGGATCCCTTCCAGCTCGAGGTGTTCTGTAATTCTGTGCTGCTGGAGCATTGGAGTGGCTCTGGAGGATGCAGTGCTGAGCTGTCCTGCTGCAGGCTGGCTGTGGGCAAGCTGTGTACAGCTCTGGGAGCAAGAGGGAAAGATCCCGTCAAGCAAGAGGTGTGCTCAGTGCCGCAGAGATGATGGGCCTTGGGCCAGAGCTGCCCAGCAGATCTTGACTCAAATTCACTGTGGTTATTAGCAAAAGCAGCATAGTTACTGGGAGTGCTTTGCATCAGCACAGACCAAAATGGATCATTACCTGAAAATGGAAGAAACTTTGTTTTAGGTTCAAACAAGTCATCTTCACTACTTTTTTTTTTTTTTTCATGCACATCATTTCAGCCATCACTGAGAACACTACAAATATAAGAGAAAAGGACACCTTACAACCTTCCTCGAGCCAAACAGCAGCGGATAATGCCGGCAAGAGAGCAGTGTGCTTGCTGAGGCTGCTGTGCCACATGCACATGCTTCACTGAAACTACTGCTGGTATTTGCACCCTGGCTTTTGTCACTTCAGAGAAATGGGTGTGAGTGTGTGGAGGAGCCATGCGGCAAGGAGGTTTGTCATGCTTCCAGAAACTTGCAGTGAGCTTGAGAAGCTCCAGCACAAGGTTTTGCAGGTGCTTTGGGTCAAGCGAGAGCCCTGAACACTGTGCTTTTGATGGAGCTGGGGCTGTGGGGCCGCAGCTATGGTATGGTCTACAAGGGGCCTTCCGTTTGCCGATGTCCAGGCTGTGGAGCTGCTGGTTGGGCCTGGTTCAGGGTAAGCAGCAAGTCTGCCTGTTCTCCACAGAGGCTTGCCCTGTCCCTGGGATGGATCCTGGCTGTGGGTCTGGCCCAGCTGTCCCATTGCATCCCTGCACAGTGCAGGTTCAGGGCAGAAGAGGGATGTGGAATCTCATCTCAGGGCTTTGGGCTGCTTCCAGCCTCAGGCAGCACAGGTATGATGTAGATGTGTCCTAAAACCCACCATGGAACGTGCCAGTTGTAAAGTGAGTAGGAACATAGGTCAGGGCATTACCATGGAAATGCTGTGGTGATGGTAGCTGCCTCTTGCTCCATTGGGTCGTGCCCTGCAGGAAGGATTTCATCTGCTCACATTAATGTTGCAGGTCAGACTGAAAGGCTGCGGGAGAATAACGGTGAGGCACAATGTCAATAGCATCTTCAGCAGTTCATTTTCTAGGCCCGTTTCAGCTCAGAAGTCTAATTGGAACCGTTTTGTCATACTTAAGTGACCTTCTGTTTTCTCAGAGCTGCTCCCTCATGAAGCAGTCCTTACACTTCTCAGCAAAACTACAGAGAAAAGGTGTGAGATGCCTTCCTCAGGAGCAGTAGGGTCAGAGCCCCTGGTAATGTGATGGTGGGGCTGGCTTGGTCAGGCCTGGCTAATCCCATCGTGCTTGTCACAGCAGTGCTGGTCCTGTCATCTCCAACCAGCTGCTTGCTGGCTACTGAACTGCTAAAACACCTCTGCAACTTCTTAAAAATGCTTTTATCTATGTTTTTTTCTCCCTGTCTCATGCTTCAATATTTCGAACAGATTTCCTGTGTTTGTACAGGGGGACCACTTTGCATTGCAGATACAGTGCCCTCTCTGTGCCCTGTTGAGATGAGGAAGCATGACCTGGCAGTGTCATAGCACACCTGAGGGCAGTGGCAGGCATATGGGATGAATCAGAACTGAAACTGCAGGAGAACCTGCTCAGCCTTGCTATTGGAAAAGCTGTTCTTCATTTGCAGTGCCGTGGGCTCTAGTCAGTGCACCCATCTGCTCTCATTGAGGGTATCACCTGGACTCCTACCAGTATAAAATAAAAATAATTATTAAAAAAAAACCAAAACACTTTGATTTAATTTCTCCTAGTGGAAACAATACTACGAGTATCCTGTAAACCTGAAATCTTCACATTTATCTTCAGTGGCCGAGGCAGTTCTTTCATTTAATGTTGGCACTTCAAACTGACAAAGCATCAGGTGCAGAGAGGTCTAGCTGAGGTGGAGCAGGGAAGAGGGAACTGGCTCTCTGAACTGTGCTTTTCTGAGATGACAGATGTATTTTTAATGGGGTTTATCTAGATTCCCCTTTGCCACTTTGCTTCTGATGCTGGAGCTGAGGTTTTAAACCTAAGGTGCTTTAATCATCAGTTTGGCTGCTAAATACAGTAATAAATTTGGATCTTTTTTTTAAAGCCTCGTGGCTATATTCTGCCTTGATTTATAAACTTCTCATCCCATGAGACTACAAGGCAGCCTGCATCAGGCATGAGTTTGGCTCAGTGAGCATCTGTACTGTTGTGAATGGGCATCAATCAGCTGGGCTCGTCCCAGCGTGTTACCTCTTCTCTGGAAATGCTGTGAGAGGGAGCGAAAATGCAGAAACCTTTAGCAGTTATTTAGGTCCAAGCACGTGCTTGAGATACTCCTGTGCATTCAGTAACTATATTGTAAAAATCTAATAGTAATTAAGTGCCTAATGATCAGGAACCACGTGCACCAAGAGCATGGGTTTTCTTTCCCAAGGCGTTGTCGGTTAACCAGTACAGACCACCATTGCTGTCAATGGTCGTGTCTTTGATACCTGTGCTCTCATGGCTTTGTTGGGCAGTGCTGCATGCAAGATGGAGAAAGAAATACCATAAAGAAGCAAGCGAAGCCAGTGAGAAGTGTGTTCAATTAAGTAACAAGAGGAGTGAGAGGAGGGCTGCCTCTGAGCCCCCACCCTCTGGGCAGGCTGTTAGACTTAGCCCAGGTAGACAAGCAAGCAATGAAAGTACAGTGTGGGTGATTCTGTTACCAACAGTGAAAGCACGCTGGTCTGATTACATCCATGCATCTTGCTATTAAATGTCTGAGGCACAATAAATCCATGCAGAGCACAAATGTGGATGAAAAGAAATCCGCTTAAAGGCCCTGATTTGGCTGCTCCAAGGCAGCTTTGCAGCAGTGCAAGATGAACGTACCGCTGCTGAAAGCAAGCGGGAGAACAGAGCTGCTATCAGGTCAGCTTCATCGAGGTGCCAGGGGAGGAGAGGGCATGGTACCAGGCTTCCTGGGCTGGCAGTGGGAGAGATGACAAGAGCAATGTGAGAATGGAGGGAAACAGAGCAGCTGCAACCAGGCAGAGGGTGTTAACGCAGGCTGCTTCAGCTGGCTCTTAGGAGGCAATTCCAGTTATTGTTAGAGTCCCCTGTTCCTGTTTCTGAGTTGTTCCCTAAACATCCCTGTGGCTCTGATTTAATTCAGCATTGATCTCTGGACCAGCTGGACTTCTTTCCTAGCAGAAGCAAACCCTGAATGCCATAGTGGAAGCAGCTGCAGTGCTTTGGCACCTTCATCCGGTTCCCTGCAAGGATAGGTGAGGGAATTGGTCACTTTTACCTGGTAACTTCTCTGGGCTACTGGTGTGCATGAATGCATATGTGTGAACTCCCTGAAATGAGTGCAGGATCATTTTTAGAGGCCAAGAACTTATTATGATGCATGCTTGAATTTTTTTTTTCCATTCATACAGATTTATTTTTGTAGATGTATTCTTCATTAACTACAAACCTTGAATAAAGCTTCACATTCCCTTTGCACATGAAGTTGCTCCCCCAATGCATAGGTATCGCAGATGCTAAATTAACTGGAAAGAAATAATTATCCAGTTGTTTAGCAAGGAGGAAACTGTTTGTGGTGGCAGATTTTTATGGTGTCTCACTATGAAAACTCCTCAATCAGTACAAGTAAAAACACCTCGAGTAAGGGACAAGTCAGGTAGGAAGGATTATCCTCACTTTCTACAGACCAGATCAGACAGGTCAAATATGTCCAGTCAAGAATTGTAAAACTGCAGTGATTTCAGTAAGAAGTTGACACTTACTTGAAATCTGTTATGTCCCTTTTACATGTCTGTAAATTTTATGGAGCCCAAGCAGACCTTGGTGCTTACAAAACTGAGATTGGAATTGCTCTGTCTGCACTTGGAATCGTCAGCATTTTCAGGCCTGCTGTGCTCTGAGCACTTTGCTCCTACACCAAGGTGTAAGAACCTAAATAAAAGGCCTCACATCTCAGTCTTTTTCCAGTAGCATTTGCCTTCAGATTCCAGAGCTCAGAAGTCAAATGGTTGATTTTTTTTTTTTTTTTTTTGAAGCTCAGTGCTTTCTGTGCATGCATGAAGTGCATAACCCATGTCTCTGCTCTCGTGCTGCTGTACTGCCTCCGCAGAAGTATTTGTTTTAGGAGGAACAGGGGCAGCTGTCAGCCACTCTTATGTGGTGTCTTAAGAAACATACAGCGTCATTATGCCTGCACAGATCAGTAATTTTGACAAGATGAAATAAGTACTTAGAACTGGCCTTTGTTTTTTATTTTAAAAATTGATGTTCTTGGCACTATTTGCCAGCACAGATCTTGGCATATCCTGAAGAGTGATGTGCTGGTGTTTTCCCAAGGTATGTCCTTTCTAGAGTGCAGTTAAATGGAGAACTGGAGAGGATCTGAGTCACTGGAGAACAAATTTGGTGTCCTGCAGCCCCCTTAGGCGCAAAAAGTAATCGGAGATACTTCAGAGCATGCAGCCACATCCTGCACTGGTTGCTGCACGGTCCCATGCCCTGCAGCTGCAGGACTCAGTGGCCAAGCTGCTGAATGACAGCTGATGAAGTGGCTTCTTCCATTTGAATGGTAGGGCTTAAAAATGTTCTGGTGGTGGCCCACGTGGTCCATCTGGCTCTCCTTCTCCTCTCTGTGCAAGGAGCTGTGGGTGAATGGACCTCTGCCTACCTTTCATGTTTTACCTGGACAGTATCAGTGAGGTGCGCAGCCCCTTGCTACACCTGGGCATGCATTTTGGACTCTATGTGAAGTCTGGAAAGGTATCACCAGCTGTGGCTTCAAGGGGCACACATCTTCCTTCAGGGCTCTTGTAGGCTCCTTCTGGCCAGCTGGAGCAGAGCCTCACAGCTCCTGTGTCTGGAGACCATGAGGCTTTGCTAGGAGACAGAGCTGAGTTGTCAGCCTGAAGCTTTCTATCAGTCACTTCTGAAGCAGAGTGGCCAGGGACATATTTATCTCCTCCTGTACTGGAGGAAGTTGTATCTCAGGCACGAGAATGAGATAAGGGTGACACACTGTACCAGTACCAGCCACAGTCAGCTCAGTCTCAGCTGCAAATGGAGCAGCAGGAGAGGCCCTGGGTGATGCAGGCACAGTCCAAGCTGGGGCTTCAGATTCAAAAGCTGAGGGTGTACATCCTCACCGTGGGAGGGCTCCTGTCTGGGCAGCGCAGGAATGCTTTAGAGGAAGCAGAATGTGGCAGCAGTGAAAGGTCCGTGTTACACACTGTGAGAGCAGCCTTGTGCTGAGGTACCTTACCTCCTTCCTCATCTCTCCATGGCCAGCTACAAGGTAGCCAAGCCTCAGATTGTTGCCCAGTCCTTCCAGGTTATGGCTCAGTAGCTAAAGGAAGGATGTTCATTAAATAACTGATGTAGTGAAGGCATGAATTTGCTTTCTGTCTCTGTTTATAGTGCTGCTGTCTGTGCTGGACGCTCATGATTTTATTTTTTCTGGGGTAGTAGTCACATGCATAATGCATTCCCTGCTGAGCCTTTTTAGCAGTCAGTCCCCTAGCTGCTTCCCATCCTAAGGGAAGTGTAAGAGGTAATTAGCAGCCACTTGAAAAAGGATTAGCAGGTGGGTGGGAGCTGCTGTTGGGTTCATGCATGGAATTGCCATGGAAATGCTGAGATTTCCTGGCACTTGATCCAGTGTGGGCTCCAAATATAGTTGCACTCCTGGGCCTCTCTCCTTTCCATCTCGCTGCCCTACAAAGGGAACGGCTGCATTTTCCTTCCGGACAGCTTCTGCTGGCTGCTGAGCGGGGTGAGCAGGGACACTGGGTCACAGCTGTCAGCTGAAGTCTTTTTGCATTGCTTTCATTTAAAACCAGTTGGCAGGAAATTAGAAAAGCAACAAACAAACAAACAACCTGGTGGTTTGCCCCTTTTAGTTTTTTTTTAAAAAAATGATAAATTGGTGCACAAAGAACATTCATTGTTTGTAACTGCTTATAGAAGTTGGTACTGGTACTTGTCCTCCAAACCCTCCCCAGCTCAGCAGCCCTTGTGTGGCTAAAGCCCCTGAAGCAGACAGGTCTGCAGGGCTGCACAAGGGCTGCTTTGCACATAAGCATTTTCAGGTTGTGCACTGAGTGCTGCATTTCCTTCAACCCTCGTTTTGCTTGCTGGGCACTTAGTGTTGAAAATATTGGACATGCATGAGGAGTATCGCTGATTTTGGTACCAGTTCTGGACCTCTACAACGCAATGGGCACACTTTCCTCATAAAAGGTTCTTTGGAAGAGCCTACCACATCTCTTCCTCTTTCTGCAGCAGTAACAAAGAGCCTCCTGCATGTTTCCATGTCTCAGGTGCTTTGGTTTGAAGCAGTAAAGTGTGCAATTTCTTTCAGATCACCTGTTAGCAGACTCGTACATTGGGCAGGAGGACTCCCCTGAGATGCAGCAGGCAGCACAGAACAAGCGCAGGCTCTCCGTCATCTCCGACGGCAAGTTTGAGAGGAGCTTCTCCGAGGAGCAGGCAGAGAAGATGCCAAGCGAGGGACCGAAGCCACGAGTCTACACGATCTCTGGCGAGAGGCCGATGCTGTCAGACCATGAGAACGAAAGCATGGAACTGGTGGTGATGAAGGGGGCTGCCCAAGAAGAATGCCACCACGGCCACCCCGTGCACGGTGCTGGTGGCTCTCACGGTGTTGGCAGGCATTGCAAGGGCTGGCCGGGCAGCCGGCAGGGCTCCAAGGAGTGCCCTAACTGCACCCGGCTCGCTGCCCCTTCCCATCACTCCTTTGACCTGGAGCAGCAACAGTCTGGTGAGACTGGGTGGCACAGAAAAAGGCTGGAGAGGATGTACAGTGTCGATCGAGTGTCTGGTAAGTAAGGGCAAGTGCTGGGTGCTGAACGGGCATCAAGGGGCTCGTCTACATGGGTGAAGGGTGACACCTATTTCTTCCCAGCATGGACGTGTCATTGCCTTGAGTTGGGCCCTGTAGTGTTGTCTCTTCAGCTCCTTGCCTGGTACCTTGCACCAGCATCCACATAAAGGAGATTTCACAGTAAGGGGAGCTCAGTTTGAGACCAGTTTGTCCAAACCCATTGTCCCTGCTCAGCAGCGTGTGAACTGAGTGATTTTCATGTTGATTTGGTGCACCTTAGTCACGGGATCTCCATTGGGTTCCCTTTCTATTGGAGGAAGGGTAGGAGAGGAGGGGCTGTGCTGAAGTGCCTCCATTCTTGCTCATGTCCGAGGCTGTTCAGAGCAGAACTCTCCTTTGTCTCACTTGGGGGTTGAGGCAGATGAAATCTTGAACGTGCCAGGGTGCTCAGAGGGAGCCTCAGCTCGGGTCGAGTGCTCTGTACTGTGTTACACCCTGAAAGTGCTCATCTGTGTGGCTGGAAGCAGCTCAGCAAGGTCCCTCACGTAGTGCCACCTCATCGTCGTTCCATACTGGCGAATAACTGGCGAATACTGGCGAATAACGCAATCCTGGACTTTCTCCCACGCTCACTATCCATTTGCTGAATGTTTTCAGGGAATTTGGCTTGTAGTGATTTAAATGCATAAAAAAATTCCTGACTGTGTTTAAAAACTTAACTATTAATCAAATATTTCTCACAATCTATATGCTTTGAATTATTAGCTCAAAAAGAGTCCGTCTTTGTCAGCTCTGCGTGTGGCTGGCAAAGGTCTGACCTAATTTGTCTAATTTTTTTAATATATTTTTTTTATTGAAAGAAGCATCAAGGCTTATAGAGATGGGTGTCCAGCCAGGAAATATCAAAGTTTTTCTCTTGAAAAGAAATTAGGTGTAGTAGTATAAGTATAATATAATTAGTATATAAGGTCTGTGGAGATCACACTGTATGTCTTTTTTAGGTTCACAGTGATACTTATTGCAAGTAAAATTGCAGGAAGTTTGGGTTCTGGACCGTATATTCATACGTGGATGCTTGGAATTGAGTGACTAAATTCATATATTGCCTAATCCTAAAGAAGATGGGAAAAAAAATTGTCGAAACATGCAGAACACCTAGAGTCCAACTAACTTCTGTGCATAATTTTAACCATTGTTTCTCTGTTCTGTGTAATTTTTGGGCTTCACCTTAGACACTACGTGTACAATTTAGACTTATTTTTATTCCTGAAGTGTGAGGAAAAAGGTTTCTCTGTTTCTATGTATGTTTTACTGCTTTATGCATTTTACAGGTAGAAAGATGGCTTTGCATGTGATCACACAGCCAGGAATCTTGATTGCAAACAGAAGAAGAAAGCCATAGCAGTCTCAGCCTTTCTGAAGGAGATCACAGCCCGAGGGGCTTGGTCTTGTGGGGGTCAGGGTGCTAAGCTGGATCAGCCGCAGCCTCATAACTTGTTCTAAATTAAGAAAGTTAATATTTCTTGTTCTAATGTTGAAGGATTTACGTTGAAAGCTTTCCTGAACAAATCAGAATTGTATTCTTTGCTGTGGGACCGAAGCAGGTCGCTTGATACCAAACGAAATGAAAGTTCTGGATTACTAATGGAGGAGTTTTAACTCCCAGAGCTGAAGCTGAACTTCTCTGTTTGCTGGAAAAAAACGTGTTCAAGCAAATGCCATGCTGTGTTTCTGAGTCTTGGGCTCAGAATATGCATTTTCAATTAGGCAGCAATTTTCATTAGGGCCAGTTATCCATGTGAAATGGAGATTGCCTTTCAGAAAATGTCCATATATCAGAGCAGTTGGAACAAAGTGAATGGTGCTGAACCTGCAGATGCCTCTATGAATATTTCACATTTTGTACATGCCACCCCCTGTGCTTGCTGCAGCTTCTGAGCGCTCACATGTGTGGCCGTGCTGGCAGCACTGTGCGTGAGACCACATCCCACCGTGGCACGGCACCATGGGCTGAAAGTTTCCTCAGTTTGGTCTCGTTTGCTGTATATCCAAGCAATGTTACTCAGGGGTAAAAGAAAAGACAGCTGAGTGGCACAAGTATAGCAGGTTGCAGGAGATTCTTCTTGGAATGTCCTTCATGCATGGCTGCAAAGAAAGCAGAGCAGATAGGAAGAGCTGAGAGACTAATTTCCTCTGAAATTCATTTTACAATGCTGCTTTCTGTGTTTGGATTTACATGAGATGCTATTGCTGCAAACCAACACTCATGGCACTTAGGCCAGATTGGCATAATTTGATATGGATTTTTGTGCTGAGTTTATGATGCCTGACACCATTCCAGAGAAGCACAAGCTGTTGTCTCCTGTTCTCAGCCTCTGACACGAACACAGCCACGCGGGCAGAGGTGCAGTGATTTCTCTGCAGCCTGGCAGGTGCTGGAAGGGCTGAACATGATGGTGGTGGTGTTCCTTCAGTCTTACTCATGGTTCCTTGGCTATTTCATCCCAGTCGATGACAACAAGAACGGAGAATGAGATGCTCTGCCTGGCCAAAAAGGAGCTGGCTGTGTGCTCCTGGAAGCAGAACAACTGGAGCTATAATCTGAAATTTAATCTTCCAGCGAGCTCTGGAGCTGAGCTGTGCTCCCTGGCTCCCAGCTGGGTGCCTCTCTGCTGCTGTTCCCCTCTGTAGAGAGGCATCTCCAAAAGGACACAAATCCTTTTGTTTTCTGTTGAGTGCTGTGGGTGGGGGTAGAGAGACTTTTCTTATGCTGATCCTGCTTATCGGAAGAGAATGGTCCAGGCAGCACCTCTCGAGGATATTAGCTGTTCCTCATAAACTCTGCTTTGAAACAAAACTAGTGACTTAAAAGCTGTGAAATGTATTAAGAGATTGTCAGCCATTTGGGATGTGTAGTTCCTGAGAATTCTGTGCAGAGCTGTTGGCTAAACCAGAATTTATACAACTTCTCCTCCTTCACCACTTTTGTGGGTTCGAGACTTTAAGCAAATAAATCATTTACATTCTGAGCCACTTTATGTTGCTTATCTGTCTTTTTTTGGTGGGGAGCAGGCAAAGGAATTTCGTAATAAGTATTTAGCATGCTGGAATGCTGACTTCATTTAAAATATTTATTTCCTTAGGGTGCCTTTATACAAGCCTTGACATAAACTGTTAGCTGAGGAGTGTCTGTTACAGCGTTCTGTGTGGTTTCTGAGGAGTTCCACTTCAAAGGAAGCCTCCCCACTGGCATCCAGCTTTTTTTTTCCATCTGTAATTGCAGCCTCTTTTTGTGGGTTTGTTTGGGTTTTGGCCATTGAAAGTGCATTAAAATACTCTTGATAAGGCCAGAATATTAATGACAAAGATACTATAATGATAGTGATCTTAAAGCTTGAGCGAGCGCACCCAGATAAGTGACCAGCAACACGTGGCAAGGCGTTAAGCAAGGAAGCTACAAATTGGGAGTGAAGTATGAAGAGTCAGGTAGCCCCACATCCTGGGGTCCAGTCCAGCAGGATCTCACATGTCTGATGTCAGTGGATTTTAATATCACTCCAGTTCCCTGCCTGGCTGGTATCAGCCTGAGAGTCCTCAATAGGAGCTGCTGCTTGGTCTGGTTCCTCCTTCTGTGTCACCACTGTCCCACAGACGTAATTAGTGACTTACTTGCTGCCTGATTTTTGTCTCAGTGGCCGTTGCATGAAGATGACGTGATGTCCTAACATAACAGAATTGGGAAATCCTCTGCAGTCAGTTTGCAAATATAAGGAACCAAGTAAGTGCAGTTATCACCAGACTGCACAGCTGATGTGCTGTCTGACCTCTAAAAACTCATGAAGGCCAGGTCATCAGGAGCAGTTGTGTGAGACATGCATTGGAAAACTTCAATGGAAAGAAAAGAAAGTATATTTCTGATTTGCACCTCTGAACAGAGAAAGATGAATGCTGTATCAGAAAGAACTGAGTGAATGGGACATTTCAAACTGATGGTGCGAAGGAAAAGGCAGATGCTGGAAAATGCTTTTAATGAAAAATGTTTCTTTTTTTTTTTTCCCTCTTGTTCAAATGTCTCTTATATAATTCCTGTATTGTTCTAGCCTTTGTGCTTAGCAGAGAGCTTTCATTCTTCATTAGTAGTGTGATAGACAGGCTTAGCACAAATTTACAAAACACTTGGTGGTAGCGTACATATAAAATGAGGGGATGAGACTCTCTTACCTAATAGAGGGCAGGATGCTGAAGAGCAGTACTGAGAGCCTGGGGAGTTTTGCTGTCTGAACTGTGGCTCTGCCTGCTGGATTCTCAGGTTTTGCTCTCTCTTCCAGAT
Source organism: Penelope pileata (assembly GCA_013396635.1). NCBI lineage: Eukaryota > Metazoa > Chordata > Aves > Galliformes > Cracidae > Penelope > Penelope pileata. The sequence continues at coordinate 147,156 of WBMW01005580.1, forward strand.
GATGTCCCCATTCGAACCTGGTTCCCAAAAGAGAACCTCTTCAGTTTTCAAACTGCTACTACAACTATGCAAGCGTAAGTGAAACCACTGCCTTAGCTTTGACCGAGTTTCTCCAAGTTTGTGGCCCACTCAAAACCATATCTGAGAGCATGGAGCAAATCAAACTGTGTATTTGTCACTGCAGTCAGGGGGGTCAGAGTACCTTGTCTCTCATTCCTTCTTTTTTGCACTCATTATTTCCCTTTACTACTACTCCCACTTGTTTGTTTCTCACTTTAAGCTCTTGGCCTATCCAATTCTTCTCTGCTTCCCTTATTTTCTCTGTGACACTGTACCCTGTCCCTGAGTGCCTCTGCAGAGCAGGGGTGCTGCGGGAACACCAGCTGAGACCCTCCACTACTTTCCTCTGCTGCAGCTGCTGCTCTGAGGGAACATTAATCCAGGCCTGCCCTGCATCCATCGCTCCAGAGATGTACATCTCTGTATTATGAGATGTAGCCCTATGGCTTAATGTGTTTTTCTGGTCGTTTTAAGAAGATGTCAGTAAATCTGTGAAGCGTGAGAGGATCTGAATTAGGAATAGCCTCTTCCTTCACACTGCACACAGGATTTGTTGCTTCTGGTTGCTGTGCCTTGGGAGGAGGCTGTTCTCAAAAGACTGAAGAGAGTAAGGGAAGCCTCAGTTCAAGACTGTACCCTGCTTGTCAGGATATGATATCTTCCTGTTTTCAAGTATTTCCCACCTGGCTGAAAAGAGAAGGCAATTGATGGTGGAGATGAGATACTGTTCTGCCATCTAAGGCCTTTCTCCAGCCTTGTCACCTTCTTGTGTCCTTCTTCTTGTATCCATGTCACCCTCAGCTCTACTGCTCCCTTTAATTCTGTTTGTTTAACTTGGTTTCCGTTTTGTAATCTGGTTCTCTGCCACCTCTTTCCCTCACACATTGCCCTCCCCAAATGCCCAAGAGAAGCTGGTTATCTTGGGATAACCCAGACTGAATAGGGCCTGTCGTGATAAGGCAGGGAGGGCTGGATTCAGTATTGGGGAGAGGATTAGGTGCTGAGATAGGGAAGGGATCTCTCTCTTCTAGAAGAAAGAGCATAACTTCATGCTCTGTCACTCCTCACGTACCCCAGCTCAGCTGGAAGTGCAACCCAGCCTCCCAGCCTGGGGAATAGAACAGATGGGCACTTCCGTAGTGCCAGTCTGTGGCCCCTTGTGCTGCTTCTCTTACCCCTTGGTGTCCCCCTGCCTCCTCTTCGAAGGCTGTGAGTCTGGTGGCACCCCCAGCGGGTTAACGCTTAGTAGCACCAGGCTGACAGGGCCTGTGAGCAGTCCAAAGGCAATTTGCTGGATTTTTGCTTTGCTCTTTGCAAACATTGGTTGCTAACAGTGAATGGTATATTACAGTTCTGATGTGACAAACCAAACCATGCACAAAAACACGTTGCCTATGGGCACGTCCTTTGCTATCTGAAGTCATCTTTGCTGTACATGAGGATTGTTGCAGCATGGTGGCTGACGTCAGGGCTTGGAGCTATTGGAGACCCAACTCAGGCTAGTTTGGAGAATGGTGCCCTAAGGAAACCCATGAGGAGCACAGCTCCCTCGGTTAATGTAGCTCCTCGGTTGACATCTCTGGAGAGTCTGTGCTGCCTCTGGAATTCACACAGAAACATCTCCAAAAGTTCAGGGCACTTCCCTGAGTGGTGGGAGGTTCCCCCGGGTGCCCCATCCTCCTGGCCTGTGCTGTAGCGTTTTCAGCCCCGGGCTTGCTTCCTTCATAGGCTGGGCAGTGTGAGCTGTCTTCACAAGTTGTGGTTGCTCAGGGGAGAAGGCCTCCCTGCTCCAGAACTGCTGGTACTGAGCTGCTATTGTAGCCTGACAGGCTGCGTTCTGCTGTCAGTTTTATACCTGCACGTTCTTTGGGTCTACATGGAGCTTAATTTGTGTCACATGCCAACGCCGCTGCAGGAGGTTTTAGCTTGGTCAAGCAGGAGTTTCACCACTGGGAACTAAAAAAGTGATTTCCGTCCACCCAACAAGAAATATTTGTCCCTCTCGGAGTGACGATTTCCTCGAATCGCTGCCCAGGGCTGAGCACTAATGAATTCCTCTTCTTTCTCTTTTTCCCTGCATCTACTGGAATCTCTAGCATCTCGTAAGTATTATCTTCTTCTTTTTTTATTTCCTTGTCTGTTGGTGTATGAGACAAACAGTCCTCTCCTCTCCTGTCCATCATATTCACTCATGCTTTCCCTGTGCTAGGGCTGTTGGTCAGCTGGCAAGAGGTTAGATGGCTGCATCTGCTGTGCCTGTGTGGATCACACTGCAACCATCCTCATCCTCATGGAGGCTACAGGGGCTAGCAAGCTTTTGTCCCCCTTGAAGCTGGTGTACAGGGGTTCTGTATCTGCAGTCTTCTAGGTCCATTCCTCCATAGCAGGGATGATGGCTGTTGGCCCCTATTTTTTGGGCTGCACTCTGGCCACTTTGTGCTTTCTTTAGGAGCCATCTGCTCTAGAGAGTGAGGACCTTTGGTTTGGTGACTCCTTCAGCCAGCCTCTGACTCGCACGCAGCCCTGCAAGGCCCGACTGTCTTCCTCAGGCAGCCTAATTTCTTTCTGTTGTCTGGTGAGAGCTTTCCTGTCTACGTTTCATGTCCTCTCCAGTTCAAAGCCGTGTAGTTGGTTAATGGCTCAAAATGGTTTCCCAGGGCATTCAGGGGCTACGCAGAAAGGAAGAGACGGAAACGAGAGAATGATTCTGCAGCTGTAATACAGAGGTAGGGCCCCTCTTCTCCCGTAGCTGTAACCCTGCCTGGTGTTGCATGGGCCCTTCCAGTGTCATTAGTGACGCTTGGTGACGTTGAACGTGGTTGTCCCTGTCTGTGTTGCTGTTCATAGGGACAGTGGCAGTGACTGTGTTGGAAATATGGAGGTGAATGTTGCTACAGTATTCAAGATAGCTCATCTCTGCCTTCTTAAAGGAACACTGTCAAGTTTCTTTTAAGTTTCTAAATGTAATATACAAGATGTGTGTTACAAGGTGAAAATTAAAGATGGAATTCCCTCAACCCTTTCCAAATATTTGGAATTTCAGAGAATCATAGAATTTGAGGTTAGCTGAATACCTAAACGGTGACTTCTGTGTGCTATTGTTGTATCAATGCAGACAGCTCAAAAATCTGAGGCTTAAGCAAAATTTTTCTAGTGACCAGAAGTCTGGTATTTTCGGTTTTGTTTTAAAGAGCAAAAAGGAGAGATGAGGATTGGTTCCTTGTCCAGTTACTACCAAAGGGCCCTGGTTTCCCTCTGCTGGTGTCACAAGGCACATCACTTGGTCACTGGTAATCAGAACAGTTCTGTTTTTTGAAATGTGCCAAGGCTCGTGTACTTTGGCAGGCTGCGGGGAAGGATAACGCAGCATTTGTGTCATTGGCTAAAAACTGCCTTCATTACTTCAGCACTGTTCAAAACAAAGTGGGAGAAAAACATCAGCTTTTTTCAATGGGGAAATTGCCAGGAAGATTTTCTTTCTTTTTTTTTTTTTTAGTAACTTCAGGATTTTTTCCCATCAATAACAAAAACAAATAAGAATCAAAACTGAAGATGTGATAAATAAATAGACAGTGTATCTTTAAAAAGGAAGAGATTTCTCAGAACCTGTTAGACAGAGGCAAGCCTTCAATAGGTAATGACTTGTTCATGCAGCTTGGGAGGACAGGAGTGGGAGCTGTGTCCCTCGGTGATGCTGAGTGATCAGGGCTGTGGGTGTCCCCATCCTCGTGGGACGGGCAGCTCGGCCTGCTGCGAGCACTGAGGGCTGCACAGGATCGTACAGCAGGAGCCAGTCAGCGTCTGTCTTGTGGTAGGGAGGAGGTAGGATTGCACTGGTGATGAAGTCGATGTGGGTTTTTGCCTGAGCCATGTACGCAGGCTCTGGCGATGTATGAGGGTCGCCTGACAGGTAGCACTGAGGAGCGAGGGGGATCCCAGCCCCTCCTCAACTTGACATGCTCGCTGTGCAGCCCCTCACAGCCTCAGGTGTTTTGGAAGGTCAGTGGTTATCACAGAACCCTTCAGGGCATGGCCCTGTGCCTGGTGCACAGGGAGGTCGGTTTGTGTGGCACTGCTCATGTGTCGGCGTGGGAGGTGTTGCATCAAGACTGCGTGGTGATGGAGCAGTGACTGCTGAACGTAGAAGCTGGGGAGGAGAAAGTGAGAGGTGTTGTCAGAGTTTTGCAGAGCACTGATGTACTTCAGTAATCCCACCACTGTTGCTCCCCTCTGAGATAATGAAGGTGCTTCAGAGCAGAGATGGATCACTGCAGGGGGTGCTACAGGACAGGGAGTAATACAGGGATTCTGCCACCATAACACTGAGCTTTTGGATTGCAATTCCAGGAGCCAGGCAGGAAGGCTGGGCAGGCTTATGGCCTTGCTGCTCACAGAGCAGGGTGGTGCTCCCCAGGTATTCCTTTTATGCTAACACATGAGCACAGAGGGGCCTGAGGACCAGCAGAGCTGCAAAAAGCCCTCAGAAGGATCCAGATGGCTGCAGGATGCCCACACTGAGGTAGTTCCAGGCTTGGATCTCTTTTCCAAAGTGCTTTTTCTAGAAGAGTTGAGGGGAGAAAAAGACCCTTTGTCCCATTCTCCAAGCATTTAGTGCAGTAGTTAGCCCTGAATTCTCCTTGGAGCTGCTTGCAGTGGTTTTCAGAAGATAAATCCAGAAAGCTGACTTCACCCCTCACTAATGGGAGAGAACAAGCTGTCTAGGCAGCTGGGAGCAGCATTATTTTATGGCAAAATTTTATTATTTTATTTTATTTTTAAGACTGCTCCCCACGCCTCCAAGGTCTGAGGAAGCTCCTCTGTGGGGAGAACAACTGAGCATTTAACAGAAAAATGGATTTTGCTCCAAAATGCCAAAAGCTCTGAAGGACATAATGGTGGCCTTAGCAATTAACTTTGGTGCTCAGTGTCTGATGTGACTGTAGTTTCATGATGGGCCACAAGGACTTCATTCTGGTGATTTACAACGTGTAAGACCTGTCTGTTTAGAGGACGTCCCTGGTTCCCTTAGCGTTCTTGTATGTGGTTTGAACCTAATGCAGTAAGACAGCCCAGGTTATCAGTCACTGGGCACTGCAGAAGGCTTTGCATACAGAGCTGGTTCAGATCTTCCTTCCTGAGTTGCTGAAGTTGGATTTTGATGACTGCATGGGGTCTGAGGCCTAAGAAGGGATAGTGCGGACCATGAGTGCTCTTCCTCTCCCAAGATCTGTGTTTGGGTCGATCTTTCTGCATTGGAGTAGATGTGTCTGACTTATTCTCAATGCCTCAATGTCAGTGCTGGATGTGTCTTCCAGTCCAGCCCGTTTGTTGAAGTGTCTGCATGACTGTACCATGTCCTTACTCATCTCACTAACGTATGTGTGAGCCAGACAACTTGCCATTTCACCTCTTTCACAGGCAGTAGTCTGTTGTGTGATGTCTGTGGTGTATGTTGGTGGGGCAGGAGGGAACCTAGGAACCCCTGCTCTGTGCAGGCTGCAGGTACGTGGGCTCACTGACATTCCCTGGGGGCCATGGGGGCTGCAGTGCAGGCTGAAGTCACCCCACCTAAGCAGAGTTCACGGAGGAGTGAGCCTTCCCTTGCTAGTCCACCTGCTGCTCATTCCCTGTGTCTCTTCTGCTGTCCTGTTTGGTTCCTGTCCTGTTCAGTTGCTGTCCAGGTGAGTGGTGAGAAACCAGGGGAAATGGGTCCCTTGCTCTCAGAGGGGCTGGGCAAAGAGTCCCTTTACCTCGTGCTCAAAGGAGGGGCCAGGGCAGTCTGCAGACTGTGGTGCACAGCTGCTTACCCGAGGCTTACCCTCTGGTGGACTTTCCTCTGGAGCTGAGAGCACTGCAGCTCCACTGAACTCTGCCTGTGGTCCTGGGCAGGAAAGCACGTGGTTAGACAGGCAGCAGTGGCAGAGAGCTGGCTCGTCAGGGCAGTCGGCCTGGCTGAGCAGTGCTTCCAAGGAGGAGGAAGCTGCTTCAGTATTTCCCAGCATTTTGCCCTGGAGAGCATTATGGGTTGCGTGGTTGGTAACAGCACTGATGGGATTTTAGCAGCTGCTATGGATGTGTTTGGGAATGAGCACAGCCACGAACTCTGTGTGTGCGCTGCCTCACAGGGCAGAGCCTGGGGCACCCCACTTTTCTGCTGGGACATGTGTGGAAGAAAGGAGAGAGGGGAGCAGCTCCTGCTGCTAACCAGGAGTGGGAGTGTTACTAGCATGGGCAGAACCGTCGCTGCAGCGCAAGTGCCTTACTCATAGGGGAGTGGGCACAAAGCCCACAGCAGTCCGTGAGAATGGGACTGCCAGGTATGACCTCACTTGCCCTGTAAGGCAAGAGGAACAACAACCATGTGCCTGACAGACACCATCCTCCCCAGCTCTCCATAGCTGCAGGCTGGGTACCTGCTCTCCTGTGTTTGAATGCCTAGAAGGAAATATGCTGTTTTCCCAGTTTTGTTTTCCTCTCCAGCTTTTGCTGGGCCCAGCTTTATATCACCTTTCTCAGAGGTTTTGTTTGGCCTTTCTTACAGGAATTTTCGGAAGCACCTCCGCATGGTGGGGAGCCGAAGGGTTAAAGCACAAAGTAAGTGAGAACCTGTAAGATGTGACTGTGAGGAGTTGGGGTTTGTGCTGGCGGGACCCAGGGACCCAGGTTGTGCACTGATGCTGGTAGAAAGGACCTAGCACTGTGCTGGAGAAAAGATTTGACCTGCTGATGCCGTTTTGCCTTACAAAGAGAAGGCAAGGTTGTTGCAAGCCTCCAAGACACAGCTATCTGCAAGCAGCCTTTAAGCTGTTTCCAAGGACCCTCTGCCTTGGCTGTGGCATATCTGCATCCTCAGCATGAGGTGTGGAAGAGAGCTGCAGCGTCCTTGTCCCATCTCTGTGTGGTATTCAGTAATCACTGAATAGGTGTGAGGAGAATGAGAGCTGAGAGTTGAGCACAGCACTCGAGGGCTGCCTGGCCCCTTACTGAAGCTGTGGACCTGCCGTGGCTCCTTGGGGACAGTCGGGGCTTCGTGTGCCATGTGGACTGCTGGCTTTCTGTTTTTTCCTCCCCTGTCCCACCACCATCTCAGCAGGACTTGGGGGAGAGTTGCCCAGTGGGAGCTGAGAGAAAGAAGAACAGGAAAGAGATTGGAGCAATGAGTAAATAAGGGGAGCATTATGCCTGACTGGGGAAGAAAACAGCTCTTAGGCCTGGTAAACAGCAGTTCCATTTCCCTGAGGAAGACAATAAGTCTCCATAACTTGGCTGGGACAGCTCCCTTGTAACTGAGGAATGGGCTGAGTGTGGTGTAGCCAGCCTCTGAGAGCTGAGAATTGTTCCAGAAGAGGAAACAGCTTGTTCTTCTCATCTCCTGGCCAAGTGTCATGTACAGACTGCCCACAGCAAAAGTGTTGCTGAGCTGAATTTGCATTCTTTCCTCTCCATTCCTTTATGCTGTGGGAAGTAGGCAGCAAACAGCGTTGCCCTTTACAGTATCTTTATTGGCATCTGAGTTAGCACTGCCTGAAATGAAGAGGGCTCACCATCCCCTAGAGCTGTCTGGAAGTTCAGGCATGCCTCTCTGCCTTGGTAACTCTCGGGTCATGTTTTCAAAGCTTTCTTCATGTGCACAGTACCTCAATGCATTGCTTTAAATGAAAGCTGAGGATGGAGATCACCTGAGGAACTTCCCGTGTGATTTGTCTCCCTGGACACCCACACCTGAGCACACAGCAGGAGAGGACAGGTTCCTTCTCAGCTCTTGTAATGCCAACCTGCACTGATTTCCTGCATCTCTGACATGAGATGCTGTCACTAGATATATACTGCAGCAAGCTTGATCTATCTGCTACCAGAAATAGGTATTAGTGGCCATAAGTGGCTGTTAATCTAGACATAATAGCTTTCCCACAGAATTGCCAAATTAGATATTATGGCTGGTGATTCTCAGGAATTTGCCTGTGGGGCAGCCAGCTGGGCCAAGCTCCCTGGATTCTGCTTGGGAAATGCCAGTAGAAATGGCCCTTGGAGGGGAGAGAAAAAAGAAAAAGAGGGGAGAAAAATGTTCATAATACAATAGGCAAGGAGAAACTGAAGAATTTCTTCTTTTGCAAGAAAATTTAGAAAGCGCGAGCTTTCCAGAGGCCCCTTCTGTTTGGCCCAGCTCTGATGGAACGGAACAAGAAGAGAATGTCCTGAAGTATGAGAAGGGAGAAATGGCTGGACAGCTGCCTTTTTCTGGTTACAAGTGTCATTAGTTGCTGAGTGTACCTTCTTGTGAAGGCCTTTGAAAGCATTTACACTGAGACATTGGAATAAATTGAGGTTTGAGCAGTGTATGTTTAAGGAGCAACCATCAGGTGTCCTCCTTTTTCTGTGTTACGTATCTTGCAATGGCTGTGCTCATAAAGTGGGCACTCTTCCTACTGCTGTCTACAAGAAAGACCCTTGTTTGCTGTGTGGAGAGGACTCACATTTGACAAGTGGAAGAAAAGCACAGGGGAGAGCGTGATGTGTAGCTTTGGAAATCTGCTGGATGTTTTGTTTTGCTGGCAGCAACAGAGGTGGCTTTGGAGTCTGTTAATGTCGTGCTTTGGTTTTATCCTAGCATTTGCCGAACGGCGTGAGAGGAGCTTCAGCAGGTCCTGGAGTGACCCAACTCCCATCAAAGCTGATTCCTTCCATGACTCTCGAGAAAGTGAGTTCTGAGTCGTTTGAGCTTCCTCCTGTGGCCAAACCCTCCAGCTGAGATGTTGACTGGAGTCCCACTGGAGTAACTTCTCTGTTCCCTTTTGTCCAATTTGTGATCTTTTTAGTTTCACGAGATCTGAGCAGATAACACTGTGGGTATATGCACATGTTCATCTGTGTATATCTATATGTAGAGCACAAAGCACATCTAACCTCATGGTATTGAGGAGTGGCCAAAGGATGCCCAGTGGGACAGCTCTCTTACGGCCCTCTGTTCCCATCGTCCCTTATTTGCTTGGGACCAAACACCCTACCTGGAAGCACACCAGTCCAAGACTACATCCCCCATAGAGGGACTGACCTTCCCAGCTTCCTGTGCAAGAGCCCCTTCTGAGCTCTTTTGTAGCCTAGAATAATTTGCAGCACAGCTGCAGTGCTCTGTGAGATGTAACTTTGATTTCCTGTCTGTGCTAGCTGCACAGATGATACCTTGGGGCAATCTGATCTTTGGTCTGCCAGGAATTCCTCTGGAAATCCTCAGTAATGCTACAGTGTTCTGCCTGTGGGGCCCAAGGTGCTGTTCTGTTAATTTACAGAAGGAAATGCCAGCATCTTCCCACTGTCTCTTTTATAAAGGGAATGGCTGTTTTACCCAATTTTCATTTGAAATCCTGCAGGCAAGGGACTTGGTGGTTATGAGTTTGCCCATGCTGAAATGGGTTCTATTCATTACATAAACTTCACTAATGAAATCAACTGACCTTTCAGGTAAGTATGAGGTCCAGCCCTCCTGGCTGTAGATGACACCATGCCAGGTTGCAGGGGGAGATGTACAAAAGACCAGGTTCAAAACATGACCCGATTGTTCCTCCGCAGTCTGATTCCTCCCTGCTCCCTCAGCTAACTCAGAGGCAAATGGAAAAGATGTGGTTCAGACAGACGTGTTCAGTGCTCCAGGCACTGCCCAACGGCACTTGGACATCCCAAAAGGCACAAATAGAGGCTTCTCGGTTCTCTTTCCTCAGTCCCTGGCTTCAGGGAACCATCTCTATTTTTAACATTTAACGCTCAATTATATTCCTTCCAGATGTTTTTTTCCCCAGGAGGCATTGAAGGCCAACAGGTAAGGTGAATTTGGAGAGCAAGTTCAAGTATAATGTTGAATACTGTGTTTGCTACAGCTGTCCTCACACTCTGGGATTCTCTGCCAGGATTGGTTTGACTAGAAAGGTGGAGTTTCTGTGTAGCCACTCAGAAAACATAGTCAGACCAGAAATTGTTACAAGGAGACCAGCTTTAAAGTCTTTGGATTTCTGCTCATCAGCTTGGCAATGTCAAACTGTAGAGTCTGTCTGCATTCCATCTCCTCCATTTCTGAAGTGACAGGGTGACTGTTGTGAATTAGCATTTGAAAGGTAAACTTGGTAGCTGTGAGAGTGATGAATGTTATGTGATCTGTGGTATCAGGCTCTGTGTGTGCACTCTTCGTTTGTTAAAACTGTTTGTCTGTTTAGAGACACCAGCCCCAGCGTGTCACTGTTGGAAGAAAGGAGGGCACAAGTCTCATGGCTTGTGGCACCTCTGGCGAGGCAGCAGCCAGACAGGATTGAGTGGAGAAGGCAAGCTGCTCTGCCCTTGTAACACATACTGTGTTCTGACAGGCCATGACCTTCAGGATTCCTGTGGCACTTTGGATGGTGACTTTGATTTGAACTGGGAAGCAGAAAAGGAGCTTGAAGCCATGGCATGTGATGGAGAAGACTTTATTCCACCAAAAATAATGGTGAGTGTTTTCAAGCCAGCTACCTTTATCTGCTCAGGACCTGGCTGTCTTCCAACAGCTGCTAAGTTTAACATCCTTATGGTGAATGTTAGCATGACCTTTGTGCTTCTGAACTCCATTGGCATCTTCTCATCCTGTTGCACTTCTTTTTCCCTTTACAGCTCATTTCTTCCAAGGTGCCCAAAGCTGAGTATGTCCCAACAATTATCCGCAGGGACGATCCCTCCATCATTCCCATTCTCTATGTAAGTATATCACTTCTGCTGTGTCCCGGAGAGTGGGAGCTGGCTCCACACAGGTTGCATTTTTTGTGTGTGTGACTTGGAAAAGCTGTCAGGAAGGGGCTGTGTGTGTTCTGGACCCAAATATGGGGTTTGACACAGATTTTTGGGGGCTCGGGTCTAAGTGGAAGAGCAAGGTGGAGTGAAAACTGCATGCGTGGGATGTCAGACTGTGTAGGCACAGCCAGGCAGTGTGGGAAGATGAACATGAGAAGGCAAGGCAGACTTGAGCATATGAATAGAGCTGCATGTTGCCATACTCTGGGTTCCTGCTTATGCTCATCCTTAAGCAGTGCAGGACCTCAGAGCTCTGCGGTGGACCGTCACCCTATGTGCAGTGGCACATCCCCGTCAGCTATGAATTTAACCTTGATTTTCACTAGGAGTCTAGCCTGAGCAAGTGTCTAGGGACCCAGCAGGGAGTCATGGGTCTTTTTTTCCTAATCAGTTTGTGGTCACTTAATTTGAAAGGAAAGGGTTGGACTGACAGCCCAGAAAATTCAGTTTCTATGTGCAGCAGACAGTGCTGCCAGGGGTTTAGCATTGCTACTTCTCTTCCTTTGAGGGCTGTACAGCTGTCCTGGTGACTCTGCTATGCTAGAGGTAGATGTGTTGGCAGCGTGGCTGTTTGTTAGCCAGCTTGGACATGTGTAAAGCCATCAATTGGCTACAAAACGTGGGCCAAGAGGCAAATATGCCTTGATGATGTTGACTACATCTCATGGCATGTGCTTTTGGCTTGTCTGTAGGTTTCATCTCCAAGTCTTTGGATGAAGTTGGTCTTCATGGACCACTTGACCTTCAGCACCTTTGCTGAGATGTGTTTTAGGGTGGTAATTCCTGTGATGTCTCTAGAAGCCATCAGTTGGTTAAATTGTGCTTAAGAATATATTTGTCTGGGAACATGACTGTGTGCAATATTAAAGACTTCGGTGATGTTGTGGAAGCTGGTGTAGTGGCAGCAAACCTTGATATGTCATTCCTCTTCTTGCTTTCCAGGACCATGAACATGCCACCTTTGATGACATCCTAGGTATGCTGAGTGTTACTTCTTTTTCTTAACTCCTACCTGCTGCAAATGTAACTGTCAATATGTTAAAGTCACTTCACTGCCCTGTGCCTCAGCTACCATATACAAAGGTGTTTTTATCACCTCAGAGGCACCTGACATTCAGTCTGCTGCTGTTGGATTTACTGCCATAGTAAAACTTCACTTCTGTAGGCAATTTTCTATGCCAAGGTCACAGATTGTGAAAGAGAAGCTTGAAGCATGGGGCAACAAAGAGACTGGTTTGAGGTACTCGTGTAGATGAGTAGAAGTACTAATGGGCTCGGGACAGCTGGGTCTGGTACAGTGCTGTGGTCACTACAGAGCAGTAGCTGGTGCTGCTCTGGGCCTTGTCTGCCCTGTGATGTGCTGTGGTTTCCCATTTTCCAAAGCATGAGAACTAAAGGTTTGCTTTGACGTTATTGGGAGCGTGTGTGCTGAGCACCTCTCACAGCTTGGCCTGCTGCCTTCAAGACTATGCTCTGGTGAGAAGGAAAAGGATTCTGCAAGATCCATTTTTAACTTCCTACATGGCTCATCTTTCCCAACATTTTTTTTTCCTTTTTTTTTTTTTTTTCCCAGAGGAAATAGAGAAGAAGCTTAACATTTATCGGAAAGGCTGCAAAATCTGGAAGATGCTGATATTTTGCCAGGTACATGAAAGTTGTTAAGAGTGTGAGTGGTTTGTTTCAAATTCCTCTTTTGCTACAGGGAAATTCGCGTGGAGGAACCAATATTCCAGTCAGGTTGTTAGAATAACTACATGTTATACAGCTTTCACTTCTCATTTTCCCAGACACCGAGTTGTCACAAGTTGCTGTGACAGCAGCAGATAAAATTTTATTTAGTGTGGCCAGCTCCAGAGCTGGGTTGCTGCTTTCAAGGAAACCCAGGCAAACCTGCGTTAGTGCAGACCTCAAAAGGAGGTTTTTGGAGGATGGAAGAAGTATTTCTGAAATGATAGTTGTAAGTTTTCATACAGTTTCAATATGACACTGACAAGTGGAGGATGCTGTGGATCCAACCGGCAGACAGCACAGCTTGGAGTCGCAGTGGAGGGAGAATGGACAGGGTACAGGCATAAGGAGCTGTGCCTGGGACAGATTGAGGCCCTGCTGTATCTGGGGCTTGCTGGGGATTTCCTTCTCAAGTCTCTTGTTCCTGAGGGTGGTCAGCCCTGGACAACCCCAGCAGCTGTGCAGGGAGCCATGGAAGGAGAAGTAAGGAAGTTAACCTAACTTGAACTTTCTGGTACGTGCCTAATGCTGCAGAGTAGTAGCATTTGCAGCCCACTGACCCGGAGACTGCAACTCTTAATTTTTCTGATGTTGTGCTCAATCTCTTTGTGTCTGCTACTGCCAAATACCAGTTCTTCTACAGTGACATCTTGCCTGCTTCTCCCTGCTTTGCTCAGCTTCTTGTCTGCCTACCACAGCAAATCTCCTAACAGCCAAATGAAAGGGACTTTCTTGTCTTCCCTATTGTTCTCCAGCCACCCACACTGAAGGTTCTTTTTTTCTTCTTCTATTACTACGCCTTTCTAAAGTGAGGTGGGCGCATAACATTAAAAAATGGAGAATCCAACCCCCGACATCATCCCTGTATGTGAATATTTTCTGAGTTAGTGCCTATGGTGTCCCCTGGGAGGTTGGAGCAGCCGTGCCAGCCTGGCGTGTCCACTTTGCTCCCTTGTGGCACTTCTGGGTATGGCTGTACAGAATAAGAAATGTGTCCAGGGTCTGTTTTTTGAGGTGGTTTCCATCTGTCTGTCTCTCTCTCTTGCAGGGGGGTCCAGGTCACTTGTACTTATTAAAGAACAAAGTTGCCACTTTCGCCAAAGTGGAGAAGGAGGAAGATATGATCCTGTGAGTGACTGTGTTATGTTCTAGACTCACATAGCATTTTTCTGCTCTGTTTGTAGCACATGGCCTAGAAGGAGAGGCAGAGGGAGCTGGGATGGTTTAGCCTGGGGCAGATGAGGCAGAGAGGGAATTTAACAGCAGCATACAACTCCTCCAGGGTGAGTTGTAAAGATGACAGAGCTATGCTCTACCCTGGCCTGATGCAGCCTTGGGTCAGGTCACTAGAAAATTTATGCTCTTATCTGCTGTTTATTATGTCTCTGGACTAAAGATTATCAGAAGAGAAAAAGATATTTCCTCTCCTAACAAAGGCTTTGCTGACTAGAAACCAGAACATGCACCTCGTGCCCTGGGGGCTTGGAAGTAGCTGAGGTAGCTTTTCAAAGCAGGTGACTGGTGGCAGGATTCCAAGTCGCTCCCCCCAGCTGTCTCTGATAACTGCCCTTCTAAGTGCAGAGGGAAATGGAATTTGTCTCTGCAAAGCCTGCTCAAAGTCCAGCGCATTGCTGAGGCAATTTTGCTTCTCCTTGCAGGGAGTTAAGCTTTGCCTGTTTTGCTGCCTGCTTCCTCGTGCTGGCTCAAATTTAACTTGGCTAGCAGTGCTTTGTTGTGGGGGAGAGCTTGTGTACCAACCTGTTCCTACACAAAATACTGTTGGCGTGAGAGCTGAGTATTAAAATCAACATCTGTTCAGTGCTCTCATGCTGTGGCACAAACACTGTCAATAAAATTCTTAGGCACGTGTGCACATACATGCTTCTGAATGAGACATAGCTGGTCTATGTTGGTAATTCAAGACCTCCAGAAACCTGCGAACATGCAGCTGAAATCTTGGATGCTTGGGAGTGAATGTCTTCTTCCAACTTATGCATGGCTGGGAGGCAGTCCTGAGAAGAGCTCATGCCACAAACACCTGATCACAGACCTCGCAGAGGAACTGCTCAGCCTTAGAACCCACCTATCTGCTCTAATCCTCGTGCAAGGAAGGTGCCTGTATTTCATGTCCCTTAGAGTGTGCTAGTCAGTAGTGAGAAAACGTAAAGCAGGTCTGAGCGTGGCGAGCAGCACCAAGCACTGGCTAGCATGGTGTAGCTTTGCTTGGTGTAGTCTCTTTAGCTATGTAGAAGAAGGATTTCTCTGGCTCTTTCCTGTTGATTTCATGCACTGGAAATGATCCAGTGCCCTGCTAACACTCATCTTTAGAAAGGGCAATTGTTAGAAATGGGAGGGAGCTGCCACAGGCAGAGAACACCTAGTAAAACTGCTGGTGTAGAAACATTCCTGGTGGACTTTGCTCCCCTTTCTTCACTTGTCTCAATGGGCAGCTCTTCCTTCCCTACCACGTGGCCCAGGCCTGCTCCTCAGGCCCTTGCTCTGCCCCTGCTTTTCCTTGTCTAAGAGCCACTAGCTCTTCCTGGGCAGCTTGCTGCTCAGGCTGTGAATCTCAGGTCTTCTCTGAGCTGTGTGTGCTCAGATGCAGATAAATTTCTAAATTTTCTATTTTGTTTATTCCAGCTTCTGGAAGAGGTTGAGCCGTCTGATGAGTAAAGTCAATCCCGAACCAAATATCATTCACATCATGGGCTGCTATGTTCTTGGAAACCCCAATGGGGAGAAGGTAAGAGCTTCCTGAGTCACCTCTCTGGGAATGTCTGTTGAGCAGCACCAAGCCCAGGGAGGCATTAGTCACACTGCCATCAGAACCTCTTCTGCTGTGTGGAATGTGCTGAACCACCGTATGAATTGGGCCATCCCCAGAGGGCAGGGGGAAATTGGTTAGTGACAAGCGAAAGGGACAGGTACTGAAGCCTCTAGGAGAACAGTCAATCAAAGTATTTAAAGGACGTGTGGTGGAACATTTTCTAGAGGTAGAGAAGAAGGATGAGCCATTCTGGATGCCGTGCAGTTCATCTGTTGTTTTCAGCTCCTAACTCTCAATATGTTTTCCTTTCAGCTATTTCAGAATCTGAAAAACTTAATGAATCCTTATAGGGTTGCCTTTGAGTCTCCACTTGAACTATCAGCTCAAGGTAATTTGTTTACTGTACAAAGAACCATGTATTTCTGATCAGCCTACCTCCTTCCATGATGAGCATCTTCATGAAGAAGCAGTTTTGAGCTTCCTTAAGCCTTGCCATGATCTTCTTTTGCTTGTAATCACCTTTAGTGTAGTTAACTTGCTGAGCCTAGCTTTCCCCATGCAGTTCCTCCATGTCCACATTTAACTATCCTGCTCGCTGTGCCTGAAGTTGCAGAGCCTCTGCCCAGGCTTCTGGAGGTGACAAAGGATCCTAAATAATAGGCAGCTTTTCAGGCTGAGTTTGGGAGATCTGTCATTTTACTAGGGCATGGGAGACATGGGAGCAGAATTTTTCTGTATCCAAGTGTGCAGGGGTTTCCTCTCCAGAGGACTCAGACCACTGGTACCAAGCAGGTTGTCTCACCAACAGGTGACATGGATGGAGCCCGTTATAGCCATTCAACATCTCAGTCCACTTGCTTTTTTTTTTTTTTTTTTTAATCTGTAGCTCAGGTTATTTCAAAGGACTGTGGAGTTTTTCCTGTTCTTTTGTCAATGCAAGTATGGGTGCAGTTTCACAAGCAACATTCTGAAGCTGCTCATTAATTTCTCTTTGCCATAGTCCTTGGTACTTTGGTCTTTTGGAAGATGAAGACATGCAGCCCTAGCCTGCAAGCACTGTGGATACTTCCCGTGCTCACAGCTGGCATCGGCAGCGCTGGTTTATGCTTACCTCCCCCCACCCCCACAGGAATGTTCAGGGGCTGAGCATGTTAGTGCTGTGCAGTGTTATCTGTGTGTGTCCTGCCAAGGTTTGGTTGCACAGACCCACAGATCCCAAGTGAACGTGCTTGTACATATGTGCCAAGGAGCAACTTGCAAGGAAATTCCTGAGTTTCTACACAGCCCAGCAGGCAAGGCAGTGGAATGTGCGTGTGCATTTAAGCAGTTGATCATGCAGGAGGCTGGGCTGAAGACTACGTCTGAATTTATCCTGTTGAGCAGTCTGGGACGCACTAAGAGTGTAACCTCTCTAATCCTTCTCAAAGTCATCTGAAACTAATCTTAATCAGGCCTCAAAAGCGAAAATCTCTTCCTTGAGCCCTGAGCCTGGGCTTGTTTGTCCCTTGTGTTTTCAGATGTGCTTGTTGCCTCCAGTGCCAGCCCTGTGCGTGGTGCACAGCCTGTGCCTTGTGAGAGCCCCCACCTTCAGCCTGAGGTGCCAGCAGTGCAGAACTTGCACCAGTGTGTCCTGTTGAGCTATTGCTGTGAGAAGAGACAGCTCTGCAGGACAGAGACAGCCTCTTAACATTAATTCCCCACCACCACCACCCAAACCTGCAATATTTGTTTTGAATTTTCAATGTTAATCATTTTAATGTTTCCCCCAAATTTTCACGAGTTTGCTCTCTGTGTAATATTCTGAACTCTCTGCAGGGTACCCTCATGCAGGCTGTTGGAGCCATTGTCTGATACTCTTTGCATGTCCCACCTGCAGTCAGTGCAGAGGTCAAAGTCTGGCAACAGCCTTTGTGTTCAGTTCCCACCTCCATGGACAAACCTTGCCAGGGGGTTATAAGGAGCCTTTCAGGGCTCCTTTCAGTCTGAGGATATCTAGAAAGATGCTTGCTTGTCATGGGCACCTTCCTGTGCCCTGGGTCTGAGCTGCATGCCAGTGTACTCCAACAGAGGCAGGTAGGCAGGTTCTCCTGTGCCCCTGCCTGTATGGGTGTTCTGGTTTGGTTTGCTTTTGGTGCTGCAGTCTGTCCCATTTCTCCCTCCTGCTGCAGTGTAACCCCCCTGCTTTGTCTCCTTTCTCCTAGGTAAGCAAATGATTGAGACTTACTTTGACTTCCGCCTTTACCGCCTCTGGAAGACCCGCCAGCACTCTAAACTATTGGATTACGATGACATTTTATGATCTGGAGAAGACTTTGCAAGAAGAAGTTGATCACCAGTGTCCAAGAAGTCATGCTTATTGCAGAGAGACTTTTTTATTGGCACAGGGAGCCCTACAGGAGGCAGCAGTGCTAAAGGGAGGGAAGAAGGAGCCCTCGGAAGTGTATCGGGAGGAAAGTCTCCTGGGTCAAGAGAGACTGGAGGGGAAAGGGTTTGACACCTCACCTGCCTCGGGTCAGAGCCGTGGTGTCTCAGGAGGAGCTGTGTGAAGTGAGGACAGGATGGAGTTCCTTGCAGAACTGAGCTGTTTTGGGTCAGAATGGGCCAGATTTGATTCCGGGTCCTTTTAAAGACTTTTAAAGCTCAGGTTTTCTTACAAAAAAATAAAAATAAAATCAATTACCCATGCACTACAATGAAGAAGCGACCGGAGCACAGAGGAAGGAGGGTTTTGTACTCATGGGACCTTCTGTGCTTGGGGATCTTGGAGAGCAAGGACTGCTACACCTACTCCTGCAAGCTTAGATCAAGACGATCCAGTTTCAATGTGAATATATACTGGAATATAGAATTGAAGTCTAACTTTTTTTTGGCTTTGTTTAATAGAAAATAAGTGCAATTTTTATAGAGCGGAGGGTAAAATCCCTCCCAATATTTAATTAGTTAAAAATAACACACCAGTAACCAATAGATGAGGTATTTTTGGTCTGCTTGAAAATATATTCAGAATGGTAATATATCTTCTGTAGACATATTTAATCACCAGCAAACATGATTTTAACGTAACCTAGCAGACCCTGCATGTCTGCTGCATTGATTAATCCGGTTTGGTTCGTTACTTTCAGAGTAGCTGTGTTGCACAAATCGTGTGTGCTCTCACGAATGTATATTTCTCCTCCAATTAGACACAACTTGGTTACTTTCTATTTTGCTGCTTGCAAAACTATGTGACTTTAGTTTTGCCGAAATATTTTAGGTTAGAAATACAGCACCTGGCCGGGAAGCCCCAGTCAGGTTCACTATGATATAAAAATGAATTAGAAATTAATAGCCATGGTAATTGTTCATGCCAGTGTTTGCTACGTGTCGAGAGATGAGCTCTCTTTCTGTGTGGAGCAGCGAGGTGACATGGCCATCACAAGTCCTCCAAGGAGACTGTTGGAGGCATTTGGAAGAAATGCTTCTGGAAGAATTCTGCACGGGTTTGTAGCATGAGTTTGAACCTTCCCTATGTTCACTTGATTGCGAGTTGTTTGTGCATAAATCACCTCTTTTCCAGTGCTAAAGAGACCTGTTTGTTGGTCAGAGCTGCTCACATCCCTTCCTGTGTAGGACAGAGTAAACACAGAGCTTTGTCAGAGCAGGTGTGGTTTGAGAACCCAGATTTGTACTTGATATTTGAGGATATATTTTGGAATATATTTACTTTCTGTTTGTTTAGGGCAGGGACTGATTTTTGTTTTGGGAGGGGTTTTGTTTTGTTTTGTTTTTTTTATCTGCAGCTCTCCAGAGGATAAATAAATACTACTCGCTGCCAGCGTAGGTCACTGGCTGCTCTGGGAGATTAAATGCTTTATTTCTTATCTAAGTGAAATGTACTGGAGGAAAACAGGGAAGGATTACCTCGTTTTCCTGATTTCCTGGTACCTAAATTATTTGGTTGTGAAGTGATGGCAAATATATGTACAAATCTTGTTTTAAATACTTACAAAAAGAACTAGTTGTTCTGATCTGTGGAGTACTCCTTCCCTCTGTGACATGTCTGTGGTTGTGTTGGGGAGCAGGCCCCTGGCTAGAGCTGCTGACCCTGTACATTTAGAGCAGTTCTAGAGAGAAACTTCTGAAGAAATCATGTACATATGGTAAGTGAGGAGAGGAATAGGTGGAGATAGGAATAGGAGAGGGGCTGGAGCCATGAAAGCCATGGAAGTAACGTTGAACCATTGGAAGAAAATGCCAGATAGAGAAATGAAGACATTTATGCCAATCTTCTGTTACTTAGCATGGTAGCTCCCACCAGCTGTGCTTGTGAGAGGTGGGAGCCGTGGGTGTAGACAGCAAAGTCGTGTGTTTTAGAGAAGAGAATGGTGGTAGCAGGATTACAATGCTGAAACAAAACTCTCCCTTTGTGACCCTTTTACCTCCTATGGTTATGCTCCTAACTGGAGACAGACAAATTGTCCTTCCTCTTTCTTTTCTAAAGTGAAATCCCAATTCAGTGAACTTGGTAGCATGAATGTAGCATTGTGGAACTATTGAAAACCTTGTGTAACTCTGAAAGGGCCCATTTATGTATCCACTTCAGTGATTTATCTGTAGAATTACTGTATATCTATTATCATTGACCACTTGTAGTACTGGGGTTGCAAAGTAGAAAGGTAGCTTGTACAGTTGTGTAACTGCTGTAGGAAGATGTGTGTCGGAGTGCACACCGCCGAGTGCTTGCCGTTGGCTGTAGTGCAGTGTGATGCATTTCTCTTTTCCAAAGATCTGTATTCGACATAGTTTGTGATGTTTATGACATGGGCAGGTTATTTCTGTTGTAGTGTTCCTTTGACTAAAGAGATGAACTACTCTCAAAGCTGTGACTGTAGACAGTCCCATTTTGGTGTTTCAAGTCTTCTGTGCAAGTAGCGTCGTTGAAGTGTTACCCATTTTGAAAGAAAAAAAAAAAAAAGGAATTCTTCCCCTTTTAACTTCCTGAATTTCGTAAGCGGCTGTTGGGGAAGGAAGGGATCAGCAGAAGACAGGATGCAAAAAAGAGTGTAAGCATTAAAAGTAGAGCCTGTGAGTTCCTCAGTGGGACTGGCCTGTAGGGGATGAGCTCTGTGCGTGCGGCGGCCGCCAGCACACGGCACCGTCACAGCACATCCCTCTGCAGAGCTGAGTGCTCACACAGGGGCACGTCAGGATGGGCTGGGCAGCGTCCTTCCCCCTCTCCCTGCTTCTTCCAGCTCCGAGCTGCGCTGTTGGGATGTGTCTGAGGCCATGGGAGCAGCTTGCTCTCACGCAGTAATTGCTGTCTGAATCGGAGCTCACCTCTGGTCAGGGGGGTCCTGGCGAGCAGCTCGCCGTGCGGTTGTGCCCACGTTGACCTGCTCTGCTGGAGGATCCACAGCCCTTCTGCTGCCCTTTGCTCTGGTGTTCCTGCAGCTCCGGGGCAGTCTGGATCTGCTCTTGGCAGGGGCAGGAGAACCGGGGGCATCCTGTTAGCATCCTGGTTAACCCAGAGACAAGCAGATTGAATGGGGACAGCTACACTGGTGCACCCCAGTGAGGTATGGGGGTTTCTGCTCCCCCAGGTGTGGGGCAGCACAAGTTGTGACCTCGAACCCCCTCCCTGCTCCGCTGGGAGCAGCCCTGGCAGCTCGGTGCCTGCAGAGGACATTGGCTCTGCTCCAGAGGCTGGGGGGCATCTTCCTGGACGTGGCACCTGTCCTGAGCAGGGTTTCCTAGAGAGGCTTGTCTCTTCTCATCTCTGTTGGCTGGGATAGAAGGGAAAAGAAAATTCGGTTACCAAAGGGACAGGGAAATACTTAGAAAACTGACACAGCTTTTTGCACCTCCTCATGCTGCAGCTGCCAACTTCCCTCTGCAGCTGACCTCCAGCTGGGGTGGGAAGCAGATGGATTAGCAGGTCAGCCCTGTTCTTGCATTAAACCAACCAAAAGATAGAAACCCTTGTAGCTCTAGCGGAACATCTGACTGCAGAGGGCAACCAGCCAGCTCGTCCTGTCCCTGTGTGAGGGCTCTGCTGGGCATAACCGTGGGCTCCCACCCCCCCAGGAGCCTCGGGAGCAGCTCGAGCCACATCCCAGGGCTGTGGGGAGCTCTGCTCTGCTTCCTTTGGCTGCGGGCACCCTGGAGATGAATTTGTTCCCCATTTCTCAGCCCGGACTTGTTGAGCTCAGCACAGGTTTCCTGCTCCAGTGGCTTCTGGACAGCACACGTCTGTGCTTTCGCATCGTCTCTTGCAGCACCGTCACCATTCCCGTCCGTGCTGTGTTAGCTTCTCCAGCTCTTGGCACGCGTTGGTTTTGCAAATAGCTGCTGTTGTTTCGGGACACGGCTGCCTTAGTGACCTGTGGCTGCGAGTTCCTGTTTCCAAGGCTCTGCTGGCAGCGTGGCTGCAAACACTGCTTTGTCCTCTGTAGGCAACACGCGTGGGGGCAGCTGGAGGAGGGCAGCTGCTGATTGCCAACAGCCGTCGTGGTGGGGTCTGCAGGGGGGCTGCCTCAGCCCCAGCCCTGATGGGAGGTGGGACAGCAGGCTCGCTCTGCTCTCTTGGTGTCCATGTAAACATTCAACCCATCAAAACCCAATTTAAGAGTGACACACACGTTATTAGTGGTGCATTGTTTCAGGGTGCGATACGTTGCTATGATTAAAAAAATCCTTCCAGGGCCCTTGGCAGCTGGTGTGGGTTGCCAGAGCCACGCACCAGAGGATGTGCTGGGCTGTGTCATCCTTCCTCGAGCGGGCCAGCAGCAGACACAGATCTGCAGGTACACGCTGAGCTGATTCACTCTGTGCTCCTGGGTTTCCTGCCGTTCCCTGGAACTGGTGATGCTGGCAGACCTTCCTGAGGGGTGCCAGACGTGTATCCTCCCCAGGGACAGCGAGCAGCAATACCAATTTTTCAAGCTACCTGTTTAAAAAGATAAAAAAAAAAAAAAAGTTGTGATCCCATAGTTTGTCCCACTGATCATACCCATGGCTTTCCCCATCTTTCATGGGACTGTTTTTATTTCTCGGCTGTGGAAACGCAAGCCAAAGTCAACTGGAAAAACTGTTACGGCCTTGATGAGAAATCAGCCCGCTAATAATATTGTTTACTGGAGCTGAGTGAGTGCGTGGGTGGTTAATGACCGTGAGCCTGACGCTGACTGCCATTACTCCGGGGTAATCACGCCGTGTAATTGGCACAACGGGGAGGTAGCAGTTTGCTGTCTGCCTGCAGTCTCAGTGGTAGGAGCTGGTAGGTGCTCTGATTGAAACATCAGTTCTGCCCAAGATGCTGCCTACCAGCGTGGAAAACTTGGGAGACTGGAAGTAACAAAATGATGTACATTAAATGTAGAGAATCCCCCTGAATGGAAGCTACACTGCATTTTTCCATCAATATTTAGTTCACTTTGAACATTATTGTACTGCTTTCAGAGTATCCTTAAAACCGAAATGTGTAAGGACCGACAGAAAGCACCCAGGGTGCTGCACTGTGGCAGTGCTCAGGCAGGCAGCGTCTGGGCCATTGGCACTCTGCTCCCTCTCATCTCAGCACCCAGAGCTGATGGCTGAGCTCAGTAACGCCCCAGATGTACTCCCAGAGCCTCCCCAGCAGCTGACAGCCATGCTCTTACCCTTCCTAACAGCGTAGCCCTCTGTCTGGGTTGGTGCAGCAGCAACCTGCCAGCACAGCCGCTCCCCTGTGCCCGGGCTCTGTGGGTTTTGTAGCTGCCGGTCCTCCTGCTCCCGGGGCTGTGTGGATGCGGTGGGCTGAGCACAGGAACGTTTCCTACCTGGGGAGCAGAACTGCGGCTCCCACGGCCACGCTGGGGGCTCAGGACAGCCTGTGTGCGTGCAGGCGGTGTTCAGAAAGCTGCAACAGAAAGTGGGAGGTTCTTGGCTTTTTGTTTGTTTGTTTGTTTTAGTGCTAAAACTCAGTTGTACCGGTGTGGTCGCCACTGGAAGGCCCTGCTGGTGCAGAGCTGGGAGTTAAGTAAGCTGCAGCGTCCTTGCCCTGACATTTGCAATGCCCTAAAGCCATCTGAAGCGCATACAGCAAAGCTGTGCTGCGGGCGCGGGTCCTGCTGCCCTGCGCTCGCTGTTCCCCGCGCCCTCCAGGCCTGAGACGTTGCTGGGTTGGGCGTGCGCTGGGGGGGATGGAGAAACCCAGCGAGCTCTGTGTGCCCCGTCCCAGGGACACGGGTTGGAGTGGCACCCGAGCGAGCACCAAGCGGCTGCGGTTGTTCTGCCGGGCGCTTCCTGTTGTTCGTTAACAACACTATTCCTGGAACTGGGTGACTTCAGCGGTGATGTCAAGCACCAGCCGCAGCAACACCCGTCCTCACAGGGCTGGGAGGTCAGCGTGCTTTAAATGTCGTGACTTTCAGCTGAGCTCAGGGTTCAGACAGCAGTTCTCATCCCCAGCTCCTCTGCCCAGCTGCGAGCCCTCGCTGCTGCTGCAGAGCTGCTGGTGGGTTGTTGGCTTTCTGGAAGGAGAACCAAGTGCGTCAGTAATGGGGAGAGGTGAGCGCGCAGACTGGAAATGTGGAGAAGGAGTGTTTACATCCCGTAATGCTTCTAAAATCTGAGATATTTGATCGGGTTACTTTCATCCAAATGAGAAAAGAAAAAAAAAATAAGTACAGCTGTCAAAATAATGGAAAAACAACCTCAAGCATGAATATAAATTGGCCATTTGACAGCTCATGTGCAGACGAAACTCTGCGGTCTCGCTCCGCCTTCACTTTCGCTGAGTTCAAGGCACCGCCTCCAGCAAAGCCCTGCGAGCATCCACCCCGCGTCCGCACCGCGCTCACCCCATCTCCGCTGGGAGCCTCTGGGCTGGGGGGCTGAACGTCAGAGGTGCTGGGTTGGGGCAGAAACTGTCGTAATGGAGAGCTTTGTAAACGGAGACGGTCACTCCTGAGCCCCGCACCAGCACGCTGGCTCCTTGGGCAGGGCAGGAGGCCGTTCCAAAGCCCCGCGGGGCTGGGGCTGTGCAGGGCAGTGCTGCCACCTCCGCTGCCCTTTGTGCTCTCTGGGACCATCTGCTGCTTTGTGTATGATAAGCGGGTTTCAATTTCATGAATGTTTCTAGGTTTTGAGATGTGATTTAATAAAAAGAGACATTTCTGGGAAAGCAGGTTCTCTCGTTTTCTTGTTTTCTTTCTTTCTTTTTTTTTTTCAATTGTTCTCTGGCTGAGTTCATAAGCCCAGGAAATGCCACTTGGCAGCTGCATTTGCTGTGCCAGCAGACGAGGGAGGAACAGACGCCCGGCAGTGCTCAGTGCAATGTGGTGAGGGGAATGCTGAGAGCTGAAGGGCAGAGCTGCGGGACCAGCACTGTGCCCAGGGATGGGCACGCAGACGGAGAGAAGTGTGCAAGCTCCTGGTGCCTAAACCAAGGGATGTGGGAGGGGCACATCCCATGGTGGGGATGGATGGAGGCATTCTCAGCTCCAGCAGCGCCTGAGGCTCCTGAGCACGGAGTGGAGCTCTCAGGGCCTTCCCCAGAGCTCAGCTCTGCACCTTCTCCCGGGCTGAGGTCCCTCTCTGAGCACCATCCTGCAAACAGAGGCCTGGAGAAACTGAGGGAAGCTGAAAACCTGATCATCCCTCTGGGTAATGCAGCCAGACTCTGGGAGCTGGGGAACAAGGTCAGGGCCCTTCTCTGCCCCTGGTGCTTTATGCCCGGGCACCACTGGGCTGTGCCCGTGGCAAGGGGAGGCCCTGGGGAGCGGCCAGCCCGAGGCTGTGGGTCTGTCAGAGCAGCTGCAGCCATGGGCTCTGCCCACGAGAAGGGAGCGACGGCTGCCAGCAGTGCTTCACCCACAGAGCTGAGGTGGGAGGCTGGGTCCCACCGGGTCCTAAAACCCTACTGCTCAGCTCTGAACACAGCACACCTCCCAGGAGGACTGAAGACACTGAGTTCCCATCATCTGCTTCCTTCGTCCCCAGTCTGTTTGACTTAAAAGCAAGCTGAGCTGAGCCTCCAGCTACCAGGTTTCCCTTTATCTCCATCGCTGAAAGTCACCTTCTGCTCTGTGCTGGAACCAGGTCCCTCCAGGCACGGAGCCGCACAACTCCCATTCCTCACTGCCGCTGTTCAAGGCACCTGCCTTCAGCTCTGGGGCCTTTCAGCATTCGCTTCTGCACCCTCCCTGCTGGGAATCGCTGCTCTCTGTGTGCTGGAACGAGGAGTACGCGGTGTGCATCTGTCTCAGCAGCGGCAGATGGTGGAAATCCCTCTGAACTCCTCACCACCGCTGTGCAGACAGCTCCTGGCCAGTGTTCCCCGCATCACTGGGGCCCTGAGCAACCTGGGGGCCAGAAATAATGGTCTTCATTCCTTATTCTGGAGCCACTTAATCCCCATACTGTACTGTTTTTAAATCAGTGTCATGGAGTACAGAGTCAAACTTGTAGCAGAAGCCCAGACACACTGGATTACCTTTATCTGCCACCTTCCCCAGCTCTCTGTGCTCCGTCCCGCAGGGTGATGTGCTGGGGACAAGCCCAGAGCAGAAGCTGTGTGGGGGGATTTTGCACTGCCCCGTAACAAAGGGCGAGGAAGGGGAAATCATGTGTGGGTGAGTGCTGCTGGGCACGGCTCCATCCCTGCTCCCTCCTCACCTGGCTGCACGTGGGGCTGTCCCAGCAGATCCTATCAGTGCTGGTGGGTGTGGGCCGTGCCCGGTACTGACGTGTCTCACACCGCATCCCATCGCTGCCTGCTGTGCCCTGGTGCCAGGCTGCCGGGACACCGCGAGCTCCTGCCCGTGCTGTGCGGTGGCACTCTGCCATCACACGCTCTTGGTCCTGTCCCCTGCCATTGTCACACCTGGGTGTTGTAACCGAGCGTTGGCTTTTGTGCTGGAATACGAGAGCTGAACGGGATTCCCAGGAGCCTCTCAGAGCACTCAGCTGCTGCCCCGGCGTTGTCCCTGGGTGCCAATAGAGCGACACGGGGATTAGCTGCACAGCATTCAGTATTCAGCCAAGTTTCACTTTCCGGTCCTTCGTGCTGTTCCACTGACTCAGCCTAGAAAAAAACACTTGATGGGAACAATGATGGAAGGCTCTGCAGTCTCGACTGGCAGGGGAGGGATTGAATACTGGCTGGATTTGGGTTTTTATAAAGGCAGGAGGGCACACAGCAGCACTGGCAGACGTCAGGTTCAATTCCCACAGAGGGAGATGTTTTCTTTGTCCCAGGTGCAGACAAACTGGGGGACTCATTATTTCAGGATTTGTGGGCTTTACGCGGGCTCAAAACCCAACGAGACAAGACCATGAAAGGGAAATCCACTGAGATCTGCCAGCACAAAGACACATTGTTGGCTCTGTAAGTGCCTGAGCTGTGAGTCACCAGAGGCGGGGACACGTCCCCACGCTGCCCTGTCCCCGTGCTCAGCGCTGGGCACCCGCTGGGGACACTGCGAGGGCCGCAACGCAGGACCAGGACCCGTGCTTGGGTTGAGTGCTGCAGGTCACGTGTAAACTTTAAACCAGCTTCACGCTGTTAAAGCTTAACTGCAGCGAGCTGCCTCCTTCCATCCCACTCGGGTTCGCGTGCACGCAGCAGACGTGGGCGCTGCACCGTTCCCAGCACACCGGTGACTTCAGCAATAAAATGCCATAGTCGTTTGAGTTGGAAGGGGCCTCCAAAGGCCACCTGGCCCCACTCCCCTGCATGGAACAGGGACACCCACAGCTCCAGCAGGGTACTCAGAGCTGACCCTGAGTCCCTCCAGCACCAGCCACTTCCAGGCATCGCTGAAGGAGTGCCACTGCTCTGCTGCGGCCCCGGAGCACAAAGGTAGGAGCCTTATCAGCAGGACGCAGCGCCTTCCAGTCAGCAGCCCTGGATCATGGCGGGACGGAGCAGAATCGCCCGTGTGGACGGGGCCCTGGGCTGGGGTGTGGCCCTGCAACGCCCGGGCAGGTTGGGACGTCAGCGAGCTCCGGCCAAAGGTTACTGACGTCACGGAGTGCCACCTTCCCTGGCCTCGTGGGCCGAGGGGTTGGGCGCACAGACAGCGTTATCTGAGGCACCGAGCGCTCCATTGGGTCCTGACAGCACGGGGTTCCCAGCGAGACGTGGTGGCAGCTGCTAGCAGGCACTGCCTGGGAGCACTGCGGCGGCCACGGCAGAGCAGTGAAGGCCGCACGAGAAACGTTCTGCACTGCTGCTGCCTGCCCCGAGCTGCGGGCTCACCCTGCTCCAGCCACAGCCCCAGCACCCTGCCATACCAGCCAGTCTGTGTGCTACATGGGGGAAAAAAGAACAGATTTGTTTTTTGATTTTCAGTAGGGTGGATGAGCACTCGTGCCTGGGGACAGGCAGCCATGGCTGCCGCCTCTGCGGCCCCGCAGGACGTCCCCTCACAGCGGGCTCCAGGCTGTCACCTGCAAGGCTGAGCCCCACTGCCTCCCAGGTGGGTCACAAATCCTCTGCTGGAAACAAAGTTTGGGGCCAAGGAGGACCAGGTTGGTGCAACCACAGCCCCGGGCCCTCCACAGCCCCCGCCATGGGGCACCTGCACCACTGCTGGTGTGGGCCCCGCTGGGCTGCTCCTGTGGGGCCTCCATGGAGAACTGCCCCGAGGGGGAGAGCAGCACCCCCGGGGCTCCATGTTGGGGCCTGCTGTCCATGACTGCACACAGGGCTTGGAGGTGCCTCACTGAGCAGGAGCTGTTGACTTCCCGGACGATCTGACACTGAGGTGGGGGTGAGGAAAGGCTCTGCCCAGAGGGGTGGGCATGGCACAGTGCCCAGGGCAGTGCCACGGCCCCAAATGCCGGAGCTCAGGGAGCTGGGACACCGCTCTCAGCAATTGGCGTTGGGTGTGGGGGTGCTGTGTGGGGCCGGGGCCGGGGCCGGGCTCGGTGGTCCCTGCGGGTCCGTTCCAGCCCGGGACATTCCACGGCTCCAGCAAAGC
>WBMW01005580.1:177365-193889 GCA_013396635.1 Penelope pileata
CGGCGGGGGGGGGAAGGGGGGGTGCCATGCTCTGCTCCCCTGAGCTGTGCCACTGAAATCAGAGCGCCCGGTGACAGCTGCAGGGCCCCTCCTGCAGCCTCTCCTTGGGGCTGTGGTAACAGAAAGTGAACTGTTGGGGGGTTTGGGGGGTGGAGGTGGGCTGTGCCGCGCAGCTCTGGCTCTGCGCTGAGCTCCCCGCCGAGCAGCACGGCGCCGGCGTCCTCCCTGCATTAGGGCTCTGTTGATGGGTCGGGGAATTAGGTCTCCAGGAGGCACCAGGGGATGAGCGGCAGCTTAACCCCTGCTGATGGGATTGCGCCGCCCGTCTGCTCCCCGGGCACTGCCCGTGGGGCTCCCGCTGCTCCGGGTTTGGCACAGAGCTGCTCCCAGCGCCTGGGCTCCAGCGGGGATCCCTGTGAGCCGTAAGCTGAGGGTGTGCCCGGCTCCACGCAGCGGGTCTGGGTGTGCCCAGGGGTGGCTGTGAGCTGCGGTGGCAGGCACCCCGGGCACCGTGTCACCCCGGGCACCGTGTCACCACAAATCCCAGCCCGCAGGTTCGTGCCGTGACATGTTTTTCCGTAGCAGGAAGAGCTGTTTGACGTCCCGCTACCTACATTCCACTAAATATTTGATGGGCTGAAGGCACACGGGTGCCCGAGGCACCGAGCACTACACCTCGAGGAAACGTTTCAGTGCGATTCATTTGGAAGAGAGGCAGCGAGTGCTGTTCTCTTGGCTCAGTGTCATTAAGCTCCTCCGCAGAGCACCCGGTGTGGGTCAGTCTGCCCGTGGCTGGGGCGGGAGGCAGCTCTGCAGCCTGGGGGCCGTGCAGCAGAACAGGCACAGCTGCACGGGGGCTGATTGTGGCTGCGTGTCACTGCAGGTTTCCACTGTCTCCTGCAGGGAGGTGCTTGCTCGGGCTGCAGTTGTTCTGCTGCTTACACACCTCCTTTGTGCCGCTGGTTCCAGCTGTTTCCTTGGCTCTGCTCTGTTAGTTTGGGGCATTCATTGGGTTTACACCAAATCTGGTGTGAGGTTGAACATCATAACGTCATGTTACCAGAATGGGTGCTCTGAGGATGGAGCAGACAATAGAGGGAAGCACTGCAGCTCAGCACTGGTGCAGCCGTGGAGCTGAGGGTCCCTGCAGGGCGGTGCTGCTGGGGCAGGAGTCCCACCTGCAAGAGCAGGGAGCCTCAAGCAGCAGCAGGTGGGTGTTGTGCAGGGGCAGCCGTCCTTACACAGTGCAAGAGGGAAGAAGAGGGACGAGGACAAGGCTGATGCAGCAGCTGAATTGTTCAGGGGTGGACAAATGCTGCAAAGAACCCAGAGGAGCGGTGGCATCTCCATCCTTGGAGCTCTGAGCACTCTGATCTGTTCGGACCTGCTTGGAGCAGCGCTTTGGGATAGAATCACAGGAGCATTAAGGTTGGAAAAGCCCTCCCAGATCCCCAAGCCCAACCCCAGCCCATCCCCCCATGCCCACTGACCATGTCCCTCAGTGCCACATCTCCACGGCTCTGAGCTCCTCCAGGGACGGTGGCTCCCCCATCCCTGGGCAGCTGTGCAGTGCATCACCGCTCTTTGGAGAAGAAATGTTCCCTAACGCCCAGCCTGACCCTGCCCTGGCACAGTGAGGCCATCCCCTCTCGTCCCATCGCTGTTACCGGGAGCAGAGGCCGCCCCCCAAACACACCGAGTGCCCCTTCCCCAGCCTGGAATACCTTCTGGCTCCTTGAAATTGCTTGGCAGCTGCTTTTGTGTGTTGGATTTGTGGTGTGGGGAGCCGTGCCGTTAGCTGTCACCTCTGCGGGTGCTGGGGATGAGTGCAGGAGGAACTGCAGGGCTGGTGGGCGCAGTAACGGGGATACCTGGAGCTGGGCTGGGCTGCTCTGCAGCAGAGCTGGCATGCAGGTCTCCTGCAGAGAGAGGTGAGAGGCAAAGGAGTGAGCTGCCTGTTACACTGCAGGGCTCCAGGGGCTGAAATAAATGGAAAAACCCTTCAGGAAGTAAGGCCTGGCCCGAGGAGAAGCAATAACCTGAGTGTCTGGGTGCTGCGTGGCCTTGCAGGGGGGAGCACCTGGGGTTTGTGCTCCCTGGCTGGCGGTGGTGGCTCGGTGTGCAGTGATGTCGTAGCCAGGGTTGAGGAGATGCTGCAGCAAATGGAAGGAGCTCTGTTTACTCTTAGCCCAGAGGATGTTTGTGGCTTTTGCTCTGGATAATAAGGCCGAGTGTTGATGCCTGAAAAGGAAGGAGCTTGTATGAGAACGCATTCCTTGGGCTCTTCCCAAGAGA
The DNA here is from genome assembly GCA_013396635.1 of Penelope pileata. Lineage (NCBI taxonomy): Eukaryota > Metazoa > Chordata > Aves > Galliformes > Cracidae > Penelope > Penelope pileata. The sequence goes on from WBMW01005580.1 coordinate 179,661, forward strand.
TCGCTGCGTGTCGTCAAGGCAACCGGCCAAAAACACGGGCTCTGTTCTGTAGATGTGTCGGGGCTTTCAGAAACTGGTTTTGGCCTGAGCTGGACGCTGGGCAGGAGCAAGCATTTCTGTGTCTGGAGGCTGCAGCTCTCTGCTGGAACCGGTGTCTGCTCCCCGGGTCTCAGCATCGCCGTGGCTCTGGCAGCGGTGTCTGGGGCTCACGGGGCCCTTGGCTGGGGCACAGCCTGAGCAGCCCCGCTTCCCCGGCCCTGGGCTTGCTGGCAGGGCTGCGAGCACCGAGGAGGCGGTGCTCAGTGAAACTCTGGTTACTTGGAGAACTGCAGAAGGATTGGAGGCAAACAGCAGCGCGGGAGCACCGTGTTCCTGCGGGCACACAGTGCCAGGGCTGGGGCCGTGCCGGGGGAGCACCGCGCTGACACTGCTGCTCTGTCTGTGGCTGCTGAGTCCCCAGGGCTGGCTCCAGCCCGTCCCCAGGTGTTTGGTGCTGAGCCCTGCGTGTGGCCCGAGGTGTCCTGCTGCTGGAAACGGCTTTATTGCTCCTGGCAGGCACCTCGAGCACGCGGAGCAGCTGTGGGTTCGGGGCCGTCTTCCCCAGCGAGACGCTGAGCTGCTGGGGAGGGAGATGCTGCTGCTGCCTGAGGGGAAAAATGCTGCCCCAGCCCTTTGTGCAGGCAGCTCAGCTCGGGCTGCTGAGAGGGGCTGGGGTTCACTGGTGGTGACCGTGGGGTTGGGTGGGATGGATGGATCATGGCCAAGGTGGGGAGGGACCCTGCTGTGCTGATTGCGGGGAGTGGGCTGCCCTTGTGGGCCGAGCCTGAGCTCTTGCCCTCCTGCGGGTCAGACCCAGGGCCCTTTGGGTCTGTCCCTGTGCTCCGTGGCTGTTGGAAGAGACCTCTCTGCGTGGTGTGCAGGTGCAGCAGGGCCGGCTGCAGAGGGGGGTGGCTGAGCTGTGGGCTCCGGCAGGGAGGGCCGGATGTGTGTGCAGGGTGGCAGGAGACCTGCTGACCCCTGTGCTCAGCTGGGAGCGGGGAGAGGATGCGGAGCGCGGCGGTGACCCCTGCTCGGTGCTCGTCCCCATCGTCTGCTATCGCAGCAGAAATGGAGACAGCAGCGTGACAGCAGCGCGGGAGGAAGGGACAGCCTGGCTGCAGGATGTGCATCGTTGGGACCTCTGAGGATAAATCTGGCTTGGGTGAGGCGGCAAGAAGCAGCCTTTGGTTACCTGCCAAAATAACGTCTGTTATTTGGGGTTGTCAGCATGATAGGAATCTGTTCTTCCATGCTGATGTGCTGGAGCAAGCGCTGGGGACGGGCTGCCAGCTGCTGGGTCGGGGGGTCCCGAGGAGCTGTGTGTGGCTCCAGGCTCCGTGCTCACAGCGCGATGGGGGTTCTGTGCACACAGGAGGCACCGGGGCTGTGCTCGTCCCTTTTATCTCATCACTGAGCAGGGTCATCCCCAGTCGCGGTTTTTGCCCTCTCCAGGACGTGGCACTTTGGGGACCCTGCGGGAAAGGTGACTCCAGAGCCAGCCCCGTGAGCTGTGGGGCTTGGGGCCAGCGGGCACCGTGCTGCTGCGGGGTGGGCTGGTGCCTGGTGTGAGCAGGGCTCGCAGGAACGGGGTTGGTGGCATCCATATAGCTGGAGCCAAACATGTCCCTGCTTCTCTGCCAAGTTGTCTACGAAGATTGCAGTTCATGTCCAGTTTGGAATGGTCCATTTTCAAGCTTGAAGCTGCTCAGGACATCACAGTGCAGCGTGCAGGTGCCCACGTGAATGCCTGTAGAACCTCCGTCCTTGGAGGTGTTCAGGGTACACCTAGATGTGGCACTGAGGGACACGGTTTGGTGGTTTAACGGGCAACCTTGGTGGTAGGTGATGGACTGGATGGTCTTGGGGGTCTTTTCCAACCACAGTGATTCTGATTCTGTGGTTGCTGCGTGCACCCCCCAGCTTTGCAGCACGGGCAGCAGGGCTGTTGGTCTCACCCGTGCGCTTCTCGCTCCGTCGCCCTCCATCTGCTCCCTGCTGCTGCAGATGCTCTCGGTGAGAGCCGGGGGCGGGTGCAGGGTGCTGGCAGGGACGAACGCCTCCAGCTGTTGCCCAAACCTGTTTGCAGCAAGTCTGTGCAACGCAGGACCTTGCGCTGGCAGCCGTTGCAGTGTTGTTTGCCACGTGTGGCACAGAGAGGTTGGCAATGGCAGGGATCTGCCTGCAAAAGTCTGGCAGAGATTCCCCCTCCTCTGTGTTTTGGAGGGCTCAGGTTGAAGATTTGTTTTATTTAACTTCTTGGAGAGCCTGTGCCTTGCCACTTTCTGTTTCATGGCTGTGCTTTGCTGGGGGAAATGCATCCCCCACCTTTAAGGAGGGGCTGCAGTCTGCATCTGACATGAATGCATGGAATTTTTGGTAGATGAGGTCAGCAGCTGAGTTCTGCTCAGTGTCTTTGCTCAGTGTCCCTCCCCCACGGAGATGGTTTCCAGCTGCTCCCAGGTGTGAGCAGGGCTCTGTCACCACCCTGCAGCTTCCCTGCCCCGTTAATTCTGCTGACGTTGGACTGCGGTGTTGGTGGCTGATGGCTGCAGGAAGCAGCATCGTGCTGTGCTGGTAGCCCAGACCATCTCCAGAGCTGGGCCCGAGGATGCTGGTGGGGAGCTGTTGTTTTCTCGTCTCCTTTGGGTGCTGCTTCCCTGCCTAACCCCGCTGCAGGGCAGGTGAGTCACGCTCACCTCCTCGGCAGTGGGAGGGTTTCTGCAACCCGGGGATCCCCGTGGCCCCTCCCAGGCTTCGCCCCACGGTCTGCGCTGCTCCTGAATTCCTGCAGTCCTCTTCCTCCGTCTCCTGTGCACTGAATGGGATGGAAGAGTGAAAACAGCAAAGCAGAGAGGAGGCTGCCCTGGGGCTGGCAGGACAAACCCGGGGCTCGGTCTGGCCCCAGAGCTTGGGGGATTTGGAGTGCTTTGTGCTCTGAATTCTGAGCGCACAGATTAGTTATCGTTAGCTTAATCTCTGTCCTTAATCTACGAGGCAGATTGGGGGTGGTTTGTAATTTCCCTCTGTCTCAAGTCTTCAGCTTGCCTCGGGTTTGGGTTTTCCCTCTGGTTTTTCCAGCGTGTGGTCATGGTGTCCTGCTCAGACTGACAGGGGGAGCAGCCCTGCCCGTCAGCCTGTGCATGGGAAGCGGCAGCAGAAATGAAGACACGAAGATCCCAGGCTCTGTGGTCTCCACCTCCGGGCCTTGCAGGGCTGTGTTCAGCCGCAGCACGGTGGAGCTGGGGGGGAAGGCTCCTTGCAGACCCCGGCAGCGGGCCGTGGGCATGCCGTGAAGCTGTGCCGTGGTCTCTGCTGGGATGGCTGTGTAGGAGGTCACGGGAAGTTTGTGTCGTACTGAGAAACTCTGCAAACGTCCTGGGAAAGTCTGGGCTGGGGGAACTCGGTGCTGACGTTTTCTGAGACGTGTTCTGTGTTGGCGTTTGGCAGAGTCCGCTCTGGTTCACAGGCAGTGGTAAATGAGCTGAAGAAAACATCTCAAAACAGTATGAGAGCAAAATGCTCCTGAGTTAAGGGAAACTGTGTAGCTGGCAGCTGTGAAAGTGCAGTCTGAGGGCATCTCCCTGAGCCCTGCAGTGAACTTGCTGCACTTACTCATTTCTCTTTGGGGAAGGATCTCTTGCGTATTGTGAGCAAAAGGGCAGGAGAGGTGTGAGCTGTGGTGCAGCCCATGCACGCAGCCTCCTGCTCCTTAAGAACAAGCTCCTTGCAAGGATGGGGACTCATTCTGTTCCCAGCTGCTGTGTGCGTCCTGGAACATGGTGCTCCCTCGGTCCTGACCCAGTGGGAAGAGGTTCAGCTGCCCCAGCCCAGAGGGGTTTGCTCGGTGTCGGTCTCTGCACAGAGATGTTTGGCACAGGCCGCATCGCCCCGGAGCTGCCTGCAGAGCAGAACGCTGCGCTGGGTGCGTTGTTAACGAAGGCACCGAGCCCTGGCACTAATTGTACCGCGTTTGTGCCTGCTCTCTTTGTGCATTCAGAGGAGACCTGTGCCGTGTATGTAGGGAGACTTGTCCAGCTCTTTGGGGCTGAGCAATGCTTGGGTTCCTTGTTCAGCTGGGGAAGGCTCTGGCTCCGCACGCAGATGTGCCGAGGGATGAAGGGCTCCTTTGGTGAATGGTGCTTTGTGCCGTGCCAGGCCCCTGGCCGTTGCGCACTGAGGTCTCTCGTTGGCCAACACGGCCAAGGGAAGAGTTAACGAAGAGCTGCCCACCCCACGATGCTCTTGGGAATGTCCCTGCCCCATCCCTCAGCAGGAATTTGAGACTCGCCCGTGTCTTGTGCGAGGAGTTTAATATTTCGGGTCTCCATGCATGGCTCCTATCTGCCATGTGCTTTGGCGTATTGATTTCACAGGGCCGGCTCTGTGGGGTGCCTTGTAAATGGAGACTGCCTGTTTTCCTCGTGCCTTGGAGCTGGGATGTGGCCCTGGAGGCACGCTGTCCTTTGCCAGCACTGCAGTGCTGCTCCAACGTGTCTTGTGGTCAATCTTGAGTGTTTCTGGCTCTGCTCAGTAACTAGCTCAGTTGTGCAGTTAATCCTTGAGCAAAACTCAGTGTTACTGTTTGAAAGCACTTCTCAGAAAGGTGTGATCCAGTGAACCTAAGGCGGAACAGCCAGCAGAGCTCTTGGCTTTAGTACAGTGGCAGAAAATGCCATTACAATTTCTGAGCCTACTCAGGGTGCTCCAGCCATAGCAGTAGGGGTTAATCTGATGGAGGAGCCAAGTCTCGAGTCTCCTCCATTCCCGGGGGTATCTGTCAAGAAAATATCCTTTCTTCTCCTTTCAAGGAAAGGCTGTGGATGTACAAAAAGCTCCTTATCTTCTCTGGAATGACAGCCAGTGCCTTGTTAATATGCTGGTGCTACTGCAAAACTGGCCCAGGAGGCTTGTGCCTGGGGTTGTTCAGGAATTTGGGCTGAGGCATGTGTGTGTTTCCAGTATAGGCACGTTGATAAGCTCATTGCTAACTTCTGTGGGATGGGTGACCTTCCCAAAGAGCCTATATCTCCAAGTTTTAGGAAGAAAACTCTGCAGTATGAGTTGTGCAGGTCACTGGCTGCAGGTTGCAATGGGATTCCCATGGAGGTGAGCGGCTTGGGAATGCCACTGCCTGCTGAGTTTGTGAGCATGGTTGGGCTGGGTCAGATGGAGAGACTGAGGTAAACCCTTAGGGGATCTCTGTCTGCTGTCAAATGTGAACTTCTGCACTCTGTGCTGTGTATTTGCCCATCGTACCCCATGGCAGCTTGTAGGGCCACCCAACGTCCCCAGTGGGTTTGGTGCTTCGGGAGCAACGCTGCCGGCCTTGTGATAGCTGCTGTGCTTCTGCGAGGGATGCTGTGTGCCAGCAGCCTTCCTGCTGCTGCGTGGCAGTGCTCAGGTCCCTGGTGTGATGCCTTGGGCTTCTGTCTCATCGTGCCTTGGTCTCGTTGACCAAATCCCTCCGCTACCGGTGTAGTCAAACAGATGTGGCAAAGCTCAGCATAAGGCTGTACAGAAGCGCAAGGTGACTTTCCTTTGAAGCACTGATTTTTTTTCATGCTTGTTTGAGGTTTCAGTCACCGTTTTGTAACCCTGCCAAACTGCCTGTGCTCCCTGCAGGTGTCCGCCCAAGCCCTCCCACTGCTGAGGCAGGAGGAGGCCGGGGGCTGGCCAGGTGTGGCTGCTCGGAATCACACCCAGCAGCCTGCTGGCAGCCCACGTGCGCCCTGGGGCTGTAGGAGACAGGACAGTCCCTAATTTTGTCATTGCAGGATTACATCGCTTGGGGAAGAGAGTGGTTAGAGGAAAATTAGTACCTGGAAATTGCAGCTCAGCCTCAGCTGTCTTCAGTCCCATTGCAGACTGCTGCGATAGGCATCGACAGGCTGACCCCGGCTTGCTGGGACGTATTAAAGGGTGATTGATTTATTTTGTAATCCCTTTAATGCCTAGAACAAATGTCTTCTAACAGTTGGAAACTCCCGTGCTCGTTGCACAAAGATGTTGCTGTTTACAAGCTGCCGAACACCCTGTGCTGCCGTCGCTGCAGCTCTGCCGCGCGTGCTGCCCGGGGCTGGAGGAGGGCTGCGGTCAGGAGATGGCTTCTGGGGCTGGGGATGCAGCTCGGCCCCACGCCTTGCTCTGGCACCCATGGCTTGTGAGGAGCCCTTGGGTGCCTGTGCTCTTTCTTTAACTGGCGTTCATGGAATCCAGGCTTCCCACCCCAGCTTTGGGAGGCGAGGTGTCTGCCGGCGTTCCCTGCCTGTGAGCAGGTTGCTGTAAATTGGTTACTTCTGTTTCTTGTGCCTGCACCTGGAGGCTCTTTTGCTGTTGGTCTGGGTGCAGATGGGTCCCGACAGCGTCTCCTGAAACAAGACAGACTCCTTTCCTTCCTTCTCGTGTTCCTGAGCTCTGTACAGCTACCCCAGATTTAGACTTGTTGGGCAATGTTTACCCTGGTTTCCCTTTCCTGAGTTGTCTATTACTCATTACTGCTCAAATCCTAGCAAATAAATAAATGGTTTTTGCTATGGCAACAAGAACCCAGTGGCTCAGCAGCTCAGTGTTCCCTGACAAACCGGCTTTATTCCCCCCAGCGTGGCTCCCATCCCAGTTCCTATATGGCACGGTTGGGGCTGGACTCTGGTTCTGTGACACAGTTCCACGTAAAGCATTCCGTTGAGCAAATACTGATAAATCCCTGCAAACACCCACAGCTGAAGGCTGCAGTTTCCTGTTTCCTCTTCATGGGCAGGGCTGGGTGCATGCCCCATGGATGTGCAGGAGCCCGACCCTGCACCGGGGCGATCGCTGCTCCGCTGTCTGCGTTGCTGGGGAGCATCCTCGAGCAGCCCCGGGGCCCCTCCATCCCCGCAGCCCTGGACACAGACCCGTTGTGAGCCATCGCTGCCGGCCTCGGGCCAGGGAGCATCTAGGTCAGCTGGGGGAGCAGCTGGGTGCTCCAGCCTGCAGGGACATCTTGCTGCAGCCCCTTGGCTCTGACATGCAGCCACCTCCCCACGCTGCTTGAAAGCTGCTTAGGGCCACGTGCTGCTTCTCAGCCCGGTGTGTGTTTGGTGTATGGAGGAAACTGCAAACACGGCACAGATGTGCTGTGCTTCCTCCCTGCCAGCAATTACACAGGATCAGAAGAGACCTGAACCGTCCGGATCCCACTGCCCGTGTCTGCTTAACTCTGCTGATAACCCTATTAGCTCCATTTGAAATGCAGTTAGGAGTAAAGGGATCAAAACACCCCTTCAGGCAGCGGGTCCTGAACCTTGATCCGCATTGGCTAGATACTTCCCTATTTTTGGCTTCAACTTATTCCTGGCAAGCTTATCTTCCTTGTTTGTCTGTGTTGTATGCTGGCATCAGCGCTTCTTCTCTGCTCCTTGGTGTACCTACAAAGAGCTTTTATGCTTTTGCTCGACCTTTATTTTTGTTGGTGCGAACAGGCTGAATTGCACCTCCACCTGTCCAGGAAAGATGAATTGATTGTAACCGGATCTCCCGAGCAGGACTGTAGGTAATGATTAGGGCAGCTTTGAACTTGGAGTTACTGTGTCTGGATTTGGCCTTCCTGCTCCGGGGAAGATGCCAGGAAACTGGAGCAAGGCCAGCCGAGGCCACCGCGGCGGTCCAGGGCTCTGCGGAGAGGCAGAGGGAGCTGCCTTGCCAAATTCCTTGCTTCACTCCAGCTTTATTTAAGCAACGTCCTGATGACGATTACAGTCCTGTAACCAATTTGCATTTTTCACCTCAGTTATTCACATGATGGAGATTTTACTGTTGCTTAACTCCTCAGCGTGCTCTTAGAGCAAGGGTTGGTCTTAGACCTCACCCCCGGGTAGGGTTCTTGCTGCCTGCTTCTCTGAATGACCCATGCAGCTCTGGGTTTTCCCTCGACCCTGTTGCACGTTGGAGCCATCCTCATTTCTCAGTCTCTCAGTTACTGTGCAAAGGTCATTAGTGAGAATACTTAATAAAACTGATTTTGAAACAGAACCTTAGGGACCTCCCAGTATTTTCCCTAATACCACCGGTTGCCATCTTTCCTTTAGCTGCTTCCATCTGAATTCTGGTATTAATCTCTGTTCTTTACCTCGTGTAAACGGTTCTTTCTGATGCCCTCCCCTCCCCCAAACTGTGGTCCTAATCACTGGCGTTGCTATTGTCTAGAGCATGGGAACAGAAAGGAGCTGGCAGGCGTTAGAGACGTCACCTTTCCCACATGAGGATGCTTTCCTTTCCTCATTGGCAACCCTGCCTCCCCCTGAGGGACGTGCAGCAGCTCCCAGGCTGCTGGCATCTGGGTTGGATGGTGGCAGTGTGCTGGGGCGGAACGCCGGAGGTACTCCGTGCCTCTGAGCCTCCTGACCCTGTCCCATCTGTTGGCTGTCTGCCTTTGTGGTTCCTCTCAGCGCAGTGAGAGCTTGAACGAGGCACGTGGGGAGAGGTGTGGGAAGACGCGATGGCTCCCTTGTAGTGGGGTGAAGCCCTGGGGTGAAAGGTGGTCTTTGCCAGAGCAAAGGTTGGGTTCAATGGTTTCTCATGCTACTTTCTAACGATTCTCCTCTGCTGTTGTCTAGATGAAGATCTCTTTCAATGAGACAAGTTTGCAGACCATGTTTGAGTACCCGTCGGAGAGCTCGCTGGCAGAAGAGGAGGAGGAGGAGGAAGAAGGACATGCTTCTGAAACAGAGGAGGACAAGTCTTGCTCCTTTCACATTCCACGCCCGAATAGCACTTTGCAACCCAATGCAGCTAACTCAGGTGAGGCGTGGTGTTGGCACTGGGGTTATTGGTGATGTCTGACACTGTCCATGTTTCCTGCAGCCTGTCACGTGCTGGAAATGTTAATGGAGGTGAGCTGATAGCAGAGCTGGGGTTGAGCGAGGACAGGGCTTGGAATCAGATCAGGGAACTCCCAGACCTCTCTTGAGTTGTCCAAAACTTAAAAATACCCTTTATGCTCCATGTGTGGTTAGCTGAGAGGGTAGTGGTCTGCTAGCAGCCTGGGCAGGGGAGCTGACAGCCACTAGAGAGAGCAGGGCATGGCCTTGTGCCTGCAGAAGGAACCCCTTCCTTGCCCATCCTGCAGGTGGGCACCTTCCATCTGCCCCTGCCAGAATCCTGACCCCTGTTCCTTTTGGGGTGGTGGTAGGTGCTCATGTCAGCTTTATTCTTGCAGCAGATCTATCCAGCTACACCCCAAAGCACTCTGTGAAGTTCAGTGAGTGGCAGGAGCAGAAGTACGAGGAGATGCCTGCCAAGGGACCCCTCCCAAAGGAAGCTGATTCTCACGGGAACCAAGTCATGGTGAGACTTCAAAGCAGTTTCTGGCTTTGTCCTGTTGTGCTCTCAGGTTCGCGTGGACCGCGGGTGGGACAGGATGTGCCTTCCCCTGAACACCTGTGTGTGAGCCGTGGCACACCTCCCTGGGCAGTGGAAGAGCTCAGTGCCAGCTCCCACTGCCCCCCGCTGCCCTGCCTCTCCCTCTGGGTAAGGAAGTCCTGGGGCAGCTGGCACGCTTTGTACTGCAGGGCGCTTCTGGAGGGGAATTAAATGTACTCATTGGCCCCGGGCAAGGCGCCAGCGCAGCCTTCACCACCCAGAGGCATGGGTACTCATTTGCTTCAGGTTTGATGACGACTCCATTTCAACTCTGCTTCCTCCACAGCTCACCCCAGCGGAGAAGGGCGGACTCTCTGACTTCAGCAGCGAGCCTGCTCTGTACTTCTGATCGCTGTCTCCTGGCCTGCAGCAGCAGCTGCTGGGCACGGCCTGTCAGTGCACCTTCCGAGCGCACCACAGAAACAGACTTCTGGGTCCCTCCCTCATCGCGGTTTCCATAGGATCCTGATGCCAAGGGTGGACTAGGTGCTGTTGGGCATCTTTGGAGAATATTTGCACTGGATTCTGGGACCTAAATGACTATTTTTAATGTGTATGATTTATTCTCCCTGTGGCCTTGCATATTCCTTGTTCAAGATCAGCTGTCGATTAGACGAGCATCTTAAGAACCAGTCTGCAATCCCAGGATGGATGTAGATTCTCTCAGTGCTTATGAGTCTGCTCACCCAAGCACTGAACGGGGTCTGGACAGCTCTCAACACACTTCTCTCATCAGAGGCCCCAGTGAAGAACAGTTCTGGAGTTGGGCACTGGGAGTGCTGGGCAGGTAGCTGGTCTCACAGAAGTGGTTATGATTTGACAGTGAGGTTACAGTGGGTAATCTTTAACTTGGAAAACTGTTGCAAGTTCATGGTTTGCTCTCAGCGTGTTTCTGGGTCTAGTTTCACTGAGCTGTCACGGGATTTATGTGCCAGTTAAGTTCTGGGGAAGGAAGCTGAATGCACATGTGGAATGGGAAGGGGAATAAATGCCTTTAGCTTTAGGTGTCACTGTTGCACTGATCAGTACAGAAGTGCCCGGTCTGGCTCATGGAGATTCCCAGACATTGGCCATAGCTTTGATCTCTCCATAACCGCCTCTGCTGTCCAGCCTCATAATTGCTAATTGTGCTCGTTTGCCAGTTCCTCTTGTTTTGTTCCAGCATCTAATGGGACCAGGCCCAAGACTGGCTTGTCTTGGTGGGGAGACTTGCTTCTTGCCATGCTCACTGTACTTCTCTATGCAAAGCACAGCAGGACCATTTCACTCCTTTCTTCTGCAGAACTTGAACAAGGAATATGATTTTTTTCAAGTATTTTTATAGTTCTGTTGTAATTGTTTAATGCAGCCAATATGCAAAAGAATCTGCTAGACTCTTCCATTTAAGTTTTCTACTACTGTAAACTCAGGGTCAAAATTGCACTCTGGAAAAGACCGAACACTGCTGCTAATGTGATTTGTACTTTTGGGATTAAAAGAGATGCAGTTGGAATAGAAACAGCCTCTTTGGGCTTTATGAAGTGAGCGGTACCCCAGCGTGTGGCTCGATCCAAAGGACCAGGCTGGCATCTTTTGATTACATTTGATAGTTTTATTGGTTTGTCTTGTATATATAGACAGTGAATGTCTAGTCAAGCTGACACTGACCTCTGAAGATGTTCCTTATACCTTGTACTCATTTTGGTGTATATTGTAGCAGTGGGAGGATGTTAGGTCTGCTGAAAAAACACAGTCTACTTCTAGCTGTTCTCTTCTTCTGCCCTGGGTGCCTACAAATTTCTGGAAAGATAATCCAAAAGAATGAGACAGTTTGTTAGTTGTTGGCCAGAGGGGCTCCACAGGAACACTTTTCTCCTCTTTGTACTTCTAAGGCTCGTTCTTTTCGAACTGCCTAGAGCTCTGCTCTCTACAAGCAGTACGTGGCTGGTAGTGTGCCTGGCTGTGAAATAACAGGGCAGTGAATCCCATGTGCTAAGTCTTCTCCCAGTAATGAAATACTTCAGAAGCAAGATGCTGAGACTGCTAGCAACCCCTAGGTTTAAGGGAAGAACAAGTTATTGGATGTGTGAACACTGAGCAGTGCCCACAGCCAGTAGCTGCACACAGGGACAAAGGTGAATGGGGAATAAAATGTTTCGCACAGCTTTTCTAGTAGTGAGCATCTTGTACTGTAGAAAGCTCAGGCCATGAGCTTATGGCAGCCCCAGCTCTTGAGGTGCAGTGTAACAAAACTGTGCGTGGTGAACCCGAAGCTGCTTGTGATTAAAGTTAGGGACAAGCTGTCTGAACTAGTGCTGGCGTTGTTCTGTTATAGTTGGTCAATGAGGGATGCCTAAGTGAACAATATCCTGCAGATTGCCCCACTGACACTGAAATGTTGCTCTGGTACTCTGTGTGCTGATCCCAGTGAAGGAGCTTTGTGCCTACAGCTCCTCTAGCTAGGACAGGCTCCATGGAGAGTGCAGCATACATCTTGAGAGGAGCCCACGGTGCTCTGGTATACTGGTGCCTTCTCTACTCCCAGTTTGCCTGCTCTCCCTTGTAGTTACAACGTGCACCTCTCTGAGTGCTGCTTTCGCACTTTCCAGCTGTGTGTGCTGATCCCTGTCTGTAATGGATGAACGCTTTCCCTGTTCTTGGCAAAGCAAGCTGAAGGCTGGCTCAGGGCAGGAGCGTTACCTGATGTCTCACCTCCTTGGGTATGCTCCAGCATCACTGTCTGAAATAACCTGTATTTGTGTAGGATGCCTACCCAGATCCCTACCAGGAGGGGATGACGTTTAGCAGTTCTCTGATACCAAAATGCTTCTGAAAAGAAAATGTACTCCTGCAAAAGCAAGACTTTTATTAAACGTGGCATCCTTGTACCAGAACAGCAGCTGTCTCAGACCAACAGGCCTCGACAGGCTGAAGAACAGCTTTAGGAATGCTTTTGTCCATGTGTTTGTTTTTCTTTCTGTTTTGAAGCACTCGTCGGCTCACTGGCTTTACTAGCATTCCCCCTTTCTCCCTTCAGGACATCTAGCAATGTCTGAGAATTCTCCAGAATCTGTGAAAGAAGGAAATAAAAACAGATTATTTTTTAGCTTGCTTTTTACATCAACTAAACAGCTTTCTGAATTCAGTTGATCTACGTCAGAGCAAGAGGGATTCTCCATCCCTTAGGACGATACGCCACCAACAATTAGGTATTCTATCTCACTGCAGGGATGTCTGTGGAGGAGTGACTCTGGTTTGTGCCCACATTCTGAATTAGAAATACCTTAAGCAATTTATCTGTCTTGGAACACAAAGCAGAGAACTTCCAGCAGCAGGCTGGGGATTGAACTTTAGTTTTTAAAGAGATGCTGGCACTTGGGCTTTTTAGATCAGCATTAGAATTGTACGCAGCAGACCCAGTTTAAACTGTCTTCAGCTACTAAAACTGCACTCTTTTAGGTAACTCAACTCCAAAATGACCTTAAATTGCACTAAATCTTTCTCCTTTTATTCATTTTCTTCCGTTCTTAGCTTATATTTTATATAATCAAACACTCCCACTTGTTGTGCACTAGGAGACAAAGCAGTGCCAGGCTTGGAGCTTGCTGCCTGTCCTTCTCACTGTTTTAAAGTTTTAACGCTGTGGACAACTGTAACAACACTGATAGTAGGGTTGTAATCCCACAGATCGTTTGTACACTCCTATGAACTTATGGAAATCATTAAGTGGTCAGAGAAGAGATGGAGGCACGTGAGGACGAGACAGCAGCAGGACGTGGTGGGATCTCGCTGTCTTGTCCGTGGTGGACGGGGTCCTGTGACTGTCACGGGCTGGGGAAAGGCACAGAGCATTATCACAGACAAGGAAAGGAACTTTGTTACCTGTTTCTGCAGGGTGTCTGCATTCCCTCTCCTAACCACCTCCCCTTCCTACTGTGACTTTGTCTTCTAATTTCAATAAACATGAACTTGTTTGTAGGACAGGGGTTGTGCCTTGTATCCCAGGGAAGGTTTCTTTCAGAACCTGCCGTGTTTTGTGGCATAACTTTACAACACTGCTTCCAAGCTGCTACATTTTGATGTGAGTTCTCACCCCAGCCCCTGGAGCAGACACAGCTCAGCTCCAGCTTTCCCTGGGAAAGCTGCACCAGGGGGTGCTGAGCAAGGGAGATGGAGAGGATTCAACATTCAGAGAACAGCTGATCATGTTCAAAAACAAATGGGAAAAACGAAAATGTAAGCAACAACCTGGGAAAATCCTTTATTTTATAAAGCAGATTGGAGTTTGAATTAAAAAGTGGTCTCAGCTGTCACCCTGCGAGCAGAAGGAAGCAGTCCCTGCCCAGCTCCCAGTGCCCGTGACACTGCTCCCAGTGCCCACACCAGCACCGCTCTGCCCTGGCCCCGTTTGCCTCCTTCCTGCTCTTTTCGGGCAGGTGGTGCCCAGCAGGAAGGCTGGAAGCGAGGTTCCATGACAACCCAAAGGAGCACGGGCACCAGGAGCGGGGTCAGAGCTTCACCCGCTCGCTGTTACCGCTCTGCTGGGCCGCACCGTGCCAGCTCTCCTTCCCCTCTCCCCGAGCGATGGGGGTGGTGCGGCCTTCGTGGGGCTCCGGGGTGAGGGTCCCACGGGCCGATTCGCTATGACGGCCCCAACCGAGCTGCGGGGCCTCGGGGAGCCCCGAAACGCCCCACAGGAGCCCCCAACCCACCTCGGGAGCCCCATACAGCCCTATAGGAGCCCCCCAACTCACTTCGGGAGCCCCAGGACGTACCTCAGGAGCCCCAGCCTCCACCACGGGAGCCCCAAAA
>WBMW01005580.1:194256-209358 GCA_013396635.1 Penelope pileata
GTCCTCTGCTCCCGCTCACAATGATGGTACGAGAGGGGATGGCCTCACGCTGTACCCAGGGAGGGTCAGGCTGGGTTTTGGGAGAAATTTCTTCTCCAAAGAGTGGTGATGGGCTGCACAGCTGCCCAGGGATGGGGGAGTCACCGTCCCTGGGGGTGCACAGGAACCCTGGAGATGTGGCACTGAGGGACATGGCCAGTGGGTGATGTTGGTGGTGGGTGGGTGGTGGGACTGGATGACCTTGGGGGTCTTTTCCTACCTTAATGATTTGATTCTGTGATTCTGCACAGTCTGGTGTGATAGGACAAACAGGAATGGCTTTAAACTGAAAGAGAGGAGATTTAGGTCAGATGTGAGGGGAAAATTCTTTACTCAGAGGCAGTGAGGCCCTGGCACTGCCCAGAGCTGTGGGTGCCCATCCCTGGAGGTGGTTCCAGACTGGGTGGGCCCTGGGCCCTGAGCTGGGGGGCACCCAGCCCACAGCAGGGATGGGGTGATCTTAAGGTGCCCTCCAGCCCAACCATGCTGTGATTCACAGCCCCAGAGATGTGCTGCTCCCTCCCCTGTGCCATGGCTCTCCCTGACATGGTTCTGCCCTTGGGCCTGGTGCTGTGGGAGCCCGAGGGCAGCACGTGGCACCCACATGGCGTAATGCCTCCGTGCCCTTCTGCACCCTGCAGCAGCCACCAGTGGGGATGATGGTGCCTGGTGCTTGGGCACTGGGCTTCTGAGAAGGGCAGAGCCCCTGTGTTCTCACCCTTCAGGCTGAGGGGTCCTTCTGGCACACATCTGACCGCAGTCACAGCACGGTTGGGTTGGAAGGACCTCACAGCCCCCAATCCCCACCCCTACCATGGGCTGGGTCCCCCCCAGCTCAGGCTGCCCAGAGCCCATCCATGGCCTTGGGCACCTCCAGGGCTGGGGCACCAGGGGTTGGTACTGGGGCCTATCTTGTTTAATATTGATGACCTAGACGAGGGGATTGAGTGCACCCTCAGTCAGTTTGCAGGTTACACCAGGCTGGGAGGTAGCGTTCACCTGCCTGAGGGTTGGGAGGCCCTTCAGAGGGATCTGGACAGGCTGCATCGCTGGGCTGAGGCCANCAGTCTGGAGCAGAGGAGGCTCAGGGGAGACCTCATTGTACTCTACAACTGCCTGAAGGGAGGCTGTGGTGAGGAGGGGGTCGGCCTCTGCTCCCAGGTAACGAATGACAGGACGAGAGGGAATGGCCACAAGTTGTGCCAGGGGAGGTTCAGGTTATATATAAGGAAAGTCTTCTCTCAAAGAGGCACTGGCATGGCCTGCCCAGGGAGGTGGGGGAGTCACCATCCCTGGCGCTGTTCAAGAAGCGTCGGGATGAGGTGCTACAAGACATGGTTAGCTTAGTGGGTAATGGTGATAGGGGGATGGTTGGACTAGATGATCTTGTAGGTCCTTTCCAACCTGGTGTTTCTATGATTCTGTGATAAAGAAGTCACCATGTGCTCAGTGCAGTGTCCCCTCTGCTTCCCAGGCAGCGCCGAGGTGTGGTCCCGTGGGGCCGCTGCAGGATGCTGAGCTGCGGGCTGCCCTGGAGGTGCTGCGCTGCTACGGGCTGCACGAGGCCTTGGAGGAGTGGTTCATGGAGGTGCTGCAGACCGACCTTCAGGCACATATCGCTCCTGAGTTCTGGAACTGCGTCGGTCAGTACGAAAACACAGCAGAGGAGCCCCAGTGCTCCGCACTCCTTCTGGACGCGTTTTGCCTTCTCAAGTGCCGCCTGGAGCCCTACCTGAACAGCATGGAGCTCCTGGAGAGGTGGACCAAGGCGGGCTTGCTCCTGGGGACGGGCGCTCAGATGCTGCAGGAGAAGGTCTACACCATGTTCAAAGCTATCCTCTTCTTCTCCACCACCAAGCCCTTCCAGGAGATGATCCAGCAGTTCTACAGCCGCACGTTCCGGATATACATGCGGCAGTGGAAGAAAGGAGAAGAAGGGATGAGCGAGTGTGAGAGCAGCATGAGCGAGAACGAGCAGGAGAGTGACACGGAGGAGGGCGGCGGGGAGAGCGCGGCGTGCGCGGGCTGCGGCAGTAGGAGGGAGCAGTGCTGGTGCCTCAAGGCCATGGAGCAGTTTCAGCAGCTCAATGACATTCTGTACGTATGGGTTGGGGCTGTCTGACAAGCAGGCAGCCCTGGAGCAGCCCCAGGTTTGCTTCCCAGTCTGAAAACTGGAGGAGCTGTGCGTGGGGTGTGCAGGTTATATCATAGCACTGTGAGGGATCTTCACTCTGTTTCTGCAGCTGCTTCTCACTGGTGCAGAATGAAGCAGAAGTGCCTTGCATCGGCTATGAGAATATCTTCCTCTTTCTTTAAGGCCTTCTGTCCCAAAGAAGCAAACTTTTCTAAATGAAAAAAGCTTTTGATAGCTAGAAAATAATGTTTCTGAATAAGATGGGATAGTGGCAGTATCATGTATATGCAGTACATCCATGCAGGCCATCAGAGCATTTAAATTAAGAGCTGTGCCTGCGTCTGTGGTCCACACAGGGAGGCAGGTGCCTTCAGTTTGTCAGGTGTTCTTTGTTTGTTTGTGCTTTTGCTTCTGCTCCCTCTCAGGCAGCTCTCTGTCTGTGCCTGCAGCCGCCGGCTGAATTTGCTGGAGAGAGTGAGTGCCGATGCGGTCACCACCATCCTGCACAGGATGATAAAGGAGAGGATGGAGCGGCGGTGCCGGGGCGAATATGAGCACTCTTTCCTGAATGAGTTCCAGGAGGTAAGGAGTGTGCATGGGCAGTCAGGGCCCTTGCTTTGAAGATGTGGAGCTGCTCCTGTTCCTGGTGCAGCTGCTCAGGCTGAATTCCTGGTTCCACCTGAAAACACCTGTTCCTGGGCTGCAACTCCACCATCCCTGGTGGAAGATGAGGGGTTAAAGCTTTCCATTTTGATTTAATGCTAGAGGAGACGTTTTGCTCTGCCCTATGCACAATGGACCATTACATTTCACCTGATGATGTCCCTGTTAATGAAGGAATTGTTGTGGTTCTGTTCAAACCATGAGAACACAGTGCCATCTAACCTGCAGAAAGCCCTCCCTGCACGTAGGTGGGCCCGTAACTTGAATTTGTTCTGCTGTTTTCTGTCCTCTTTCTGATTTTTCAGCATCTCTTTAAAACAGAAAGTGAGGATGGGAGCTAGTGTTCTGGTATCGATCTCGCCAGTGGGCTGCATACAGAATTAAAACCCTTCCTTGCATCTGTCCAGTTCTTTTGCTGCTACCTTTAACCGAGTTTGTGCTGAGCTATTTGCTCTGTGTGACCTTGAAATTCTTCTCAAGGTTAGGTCTCACGGGATACAGCCTCTGCTCTGCAAGCTTGCTCTGCACTCTTTGTCCCTTGATGCATGACATTGCCTTTGCCTGCGCTGAGGAACAATGTGTGAGGTCAGGTTGCCATGCAAACCAGCCTGCTCCGTGTGGTTGTCCTAGTTTCCTTGCTGTTTGCCACGCTGGCCCTTCTTGTTGTCTGCAAACATCAGCAGTGATTTGGTGTTTAGTTCCCCTTAGTTGCTGTGCAACGCTTTCTTTTCTGGCCCTGGTGTAAAGTGCTTTCTGGTGACCTGGAGATTGTTTAAGGACATTCTGAAAGCACCAGGGAAAATGCAGCTGCATTCCACGTGTTGTTGCAGAAGGCCTCTGTGCTCCCACCTTTCCAGAAAAGGTCACTGTGCTTGGCTGCAGGAGGCTGGAGGGGGTCAGAAGTGGGAAGAGACATTATAAAAAAAGAAGTTAGACTGTCAAGCTAAAGACTGAGAAACATACAAGCACCAGCAGCTCTTTTTCAGCCATGTCAGAGTCAGTCCAGAGTGTCAGTTGATGATCAGGCTGTAACAGCAACACTCAGAGAAGACAAACTCCTGGGGGAAAAAAATGAGTTGGTTTGCTAATGACGGTGTTCCTTATAATTGATGCAAAGCAGCTCGGTTTTAGCCCTTTCCTTTTGTTCTTTAGGACAATGCTTTGTCAGCTGTTCCGCAGTTTTGTCCACAACTGGTGTGTGGGTGCTCTGTCCTGTGCAGGTTTTTCTGTTTTGTAATTGTATTAGCAGAACTTGTGCACTCCTCCAGTCCTTGTTGTTTCCTCTGTCAAACAGGTGACCAAAAATTAACATCAGCAAACCAGGCCTGGACTGAGCATTTTTGTTTCAAGCTGCCCAACTCTGGTTATCAAAAAATATCTTCTAGTAACTATTAATCCTCATAGCACCCCAAGTAGTGTTATGCATTTGCTACCTTAAAGAGAAAATAAAGAAAACCATTTGTTTTAAATACCTGGATGTAGTAGTTGAGTACATTTGAAATATGACAAACATGCATTTCTCTGTAGAAGCTGAAATCTCCAGTGTATGAAATTCACCTCTTTGTGTTCTTTGGTCAGGCTGTAGGATTGTGTCATTAAGTGACTAGGCTGGTGTTTGAGGTCTTGGTTTGGTTTGTCTGTGAGTGTTTGGGATGGTTTGCTTGTTCTTCATTGATTTCAGGAACCACGGAAATTCTGGGCTGAGGGTGGTGCGATGGGCGACTTATTTGTTCTCATGAAGAGGATAGTTCTGCAAGTATAGAAGAGAAAATAATAGAATTCTGCAAGTTTTTGAACCTACTCTATCCTTTTTTTAAAGCCTGTGCACAGTCCTCAGTCACCCCTTATCTTCTCAGAGAAATCTGCAGAATTTGTATCCTGTAGGTGATGGGCTCAGCTGTTCTTTCAGCTAGGCTCTCCCCAGCCATAACCTGGCCAGGGTGTGTTTGGAGAGCAGCTGCAGCTGATGCTCTCCTGGGCAGGCTGCTTGTTTCTGCGTGCTGTGGTGGTGGATATGTGTGGGACAGGGTTAATTGTGGCTCCTGCTGTGATGTTCACCATCCCTGTACTCTCCCTCTGCCGTTGCAGTGGATTGAGAAGGTGATTGGCTGGCTCAGCAGGGTTTTTCTGCAAGATGGCCCCTTGGCTCGCTCCACTCCAGAAGCTAGCAGCACCCTGAGGCGCTGGCGGTGCCACGTCCAAAGGTTCTTCTACCGCATCTACGCCAGCATGCTTATCGAGGAGCTGTTCAGCATCATCCGAGGTGGGTGTGACCCGTTCCGTGCTCATTCACATCTCAGCTTGGATTGAACGATAGATCTGTCCTCACCTCCTGATGCCACGCTGTCTCCTTGCGTCCCCATGGAGCACGGCACTGTTTCTAACCACTGCTTGGTCTGTAGATTTCCCAGAGTCGAAGCCTGCTGTGGAGGACCTCAAGTTCTGCCTGGAAAGGACTAACCTGAGGCAGCAGCTGCTCAGCTCCCTGAAAAGTGCTCTGGAAATACGACTTCTGCATCCTGGTGGGTTTTACATCCCTATGTATGTCACAACACTGTAAGGAGCTTAGTCATGAGCTGTCATCTCATTTTGTGTTTGCTTAGCAAGAGGCAGCCAGGCTGTGCACTGCATGTGCTCTCTGTGTTGGAGTGTGCTTGGGCAGTAATAGCTGCTTGCATCCCAACCCCTTCTTGCTTCAGAAGTTTAGCTTTGGTCCAGGTGGGTGAAGGCTTCTCTGTTAACACACAGTCTGGGCTGGGTTGGTTTATAGTAGTCTCCGAGCCTGTGTTTGTGGTTGGAGCTGGTTTCCCAGTCATAAGGATCTGTTCTCTCCATGTGGATGGGGCAGCAAGCCCTTTGCCTCCAGCTCCATAGACCTAACAGAGGGCTTGGAGCAGCTTTTCTTGCATGCAAGCCATTAGCCTGTGCTCTGGGACTCTGAACTGCTCCCCTGCCCCTCTCCTGTAGGTGTCAACACATCCGACATCATCACTTTGTATATCTCGGCCATCAAGGCCCTGCGGGAGCTTGACCCCTCCATGGTTATCCTGGAGGTCGCCTGTGAGCCCATCAGGAAGTACCTGAGGTAAGAGGCTTGCAGGGCGGCCTAGTGCATTCCCTTCCCCTTTCCTCCACTTACTCAGTTTCTCTTGCCTTTTGGCAGGACAAGGGAAGACACGGTGCGGCAGATTGTGGCCGGTCTCACAGGGGATGCTGAGGGCTCTGGTGATCTTGCAAATGAGCTCTCGAAAGCTGACCCTGTGACGCTGGAGAATGGCCAGGAGAGTGATGATGACATCTCAGAACCAGGGGACTGGGTTCCTGACCCGGTTGATGCAGATCCAGGTTAGATGCCAAGAGCAGACATCAAGGCAGCCCACTGTTTTCCCATGGCTGTCTGTAGTCTTGAGTCACTCATATGGTCATGCTGACCTGGGCTGGGACAGGTCTTTGCTAATCTCACACTGTTGTCTGCTGAATTTCAATAGGGAAATCAAGTTCCAAGCGTAGGTCCTCAGACATCATCAGCCTGCTCGTGAGCATCTATGGCAGCAAGGACCTGTTTATCAACGAGTACCGCACGCTCCTGGCGGACCGACTGCTTCATCAGTTCAACTACAGTGCTGAGAGGTGAGGTCTGGGTGCCCTGCCCTAGGGCTTTCCAGGTGAAATCACCTCACAGAGGTCTGCTTCAGACTTGATCCTACAAAAGGCCATTTCTGGAGCTGTCTTCTCTGCAGCTTTGAGTTGACATGCAGAATTTCATGTGTCACCCATTCACTGGCTGCTTCCTGCTCAATCTTGCACTTGGCTTACAGTAATAGGGTAGCATGTAGGAAACTGGAAGCACAGATGCCCTCTTAGCTTCATCCCATATGTTCTGACAGCTGTGACAACCTGCAGGGGCTGCTTAGGGTCAGCAGAAGGTGTCAAAGTACAAAGAAAGGATGAACCGCCAGGAAACCTCAGTTGCAACCCAACTTTGTCTCTTGATTTCACCCACTTGCAGTTGGTGAAATCATAGAATCATTAAGGTTGGAAAAGACCTCCAAGATCATCTAGTCCAACCGTCCACCTACCACCAATACTGCCCAAAATGCAGCTTGTTTGAGCCATGTCTGGGATGAGCGTGGCAGACCCAGTGCTGGGGCTGTACTGTGCTGTCCAGGAGGATGGCCGGGTGCTGTGCTTGCCCAAATGAAAGGGATTGGAAGGTCTTCAGAAAGCTGCTGGCCTACAGAGGAAGTGGCTGTTGCTTGCTGAGATGCTGGAAAGTACCCTCTTCAGAGAACAAGCCTTGCCAGGCTTCCTAGGAAGAGCACCCTCATGTCAGGGGCTCCTTTTTCTGGCTGTGCTGCGAGGGACAGAGGCCAGGCCCAGCTGGGCTGTCTGAGGAACCTGTGTCTGATCCTTTGTTTCTCTTGTCAGGGAAATCCGCAACGTGGAGCTGCTCAAGCTGCGGTTTGGAGAAGCTCAGATGCACTACTGTGAAGTCATGTTAAAAGTAATTTTTTTTTTTTTTTTTTAAATTCAAGCCTTGGGTATTTGGGTGCATTGATGAAGAGGAGGGACTTAAGTGACCGAAAAGGGTCTTTTAGGGAAATGGAGTTATGAGAATCCCAGAGAAGGGGCTGACTTGTATCAGGCAGCACTGCATTCAGTAATGGATGTTCTTCAAGCCCTGTGGGTTGGGTTGTTGGCTGGGGGTGGTTGCTGCCGTGCAGTTTCTCCCCTGCCTTTCCTGCAGTACAGCATTCTGGCTGTTGAAGAGCTGGGTTGTTCCAGCTCCTCTGGGGTTGGGGCTGTGCAGTTCCATTCACTTGGGGCACTGTGGGAAGGAGATAAGGCCGGAGGAGCTCTGGTGTAGGCCAGTGGTGAGCTGTGAGCGCTTCCCCAGCCTCTCCACAAACGTTTCTGAGAATCCAGCAGCCTTGCTTAGTGGCCAGTGGACACAAATGATTGTGACTTTTCCAATGTCCCCATCATCTCCTGGAGACAATGTTAGTCACCTGTTGAAGCTTTTCCTTTACGAAGGTTTAGCACTGACTTGGAAGAGAAGGAGCTGCCTTAGCTTCCTCTGCCTTTTCCAGGACATGGCTGACTCGCGACGCATTAATGCCAACATTCGTGATGAGGAAGAAAAGCTCCCAGAGGAGGAGAGGCCACCGTTCAGCCTCGTTGCTGTTATCCTGTCAAGTGAGTTCTGGCCACCGCTGAAAGAGGAGAAGCTGGAGCTTCCAGAGCAGGTCAAGGCAGCCATGGAAGCCTATTCCAAGAAGTACGAGAAATTAAAGGTGAGGATTCTTAACCCTCCTGAACAAGTTTGTGCTGTTAACTGCACTGTATAGCATGGTTTTGCATGGCCTTTCCAAAGTCCCCTGTAACATCCCTTAAAGCATGGCTGCTGCTACACCTGTGCTGTTACAGTGGAACCCCAAAGTCCTCCAGCTTTGAAACTGGATTAGAAGCTGTGCCAGCTATTGCCAAATGAATGGTGTGTCTCTTTGTGGGTGCCTGGCTGGTAGCTGTGATCACAGTCAAGAGAGCTTTCTGAAGTATACCAGAGTTGGCTGTATGGATACTGAGGTGGAAGTTCTTAGGCGTCTAAGTCTGGTCTGAGCTTGTTGGCTTAAGTGCTCTAGTAGCAAGAAGCATCCTGTCTGTGTTGGGCCTCTTTTCTTTGGTACCCTGTCACTCTTCTCTCCTGTTTGTTCTCTTGAAAAGATATTTTCAGACAGGGAGAGGAACATTGGTCTTGGGCAAGGGCTGGACAACAACTTATGTCAAGGGTGTTTCCTTTGAGGGAGTAGGGAATGGGTGATGGTGGGATGGAGACTGGCGAGGAGGGAGCAGCTTTTGTATTTGTTGGAGGTGAATGGAGTTCAGGTAGCCATGGCAACAGAGGGGCTGGAGGATTTGCTGCTTCCCCCTTTTCCAGGCCATGAGGACTCTGAACTGGAAGTACCACCTGGGCCTGGTGAGCCTGGACGTGGAGCTGGCCGACCGCACGCTCTCCCTGTCTGTCTCTCCTGTGCATGCTGCCATCATCCTGCACTTCCAGACCAAGAGTGAGTGACGTGCTGGGCACTTGGTGTATCACACATGGGTGGGTGGAAAGGCCACGTCGCTCTGGTGGCTGTAGGGCCTGGGAGATCTGGCAGGGGCAGCAGGACCTCCCTTGGGCTTGGATCTACCGCAGCTGGAGGCAGGTCTGCAGCTCTTCAAGGAGACAGCACCTAGAAGAGCCAAGCTCAGCACCCAGCCTGCTTTCAGGCAGTCAGTGCACATAGCTGCTTGCTCCTGGCAGGGGATTCCTCTTAGTAAACCCTGGCATATCATGCCGAGGGCTGGGCAGGTGTCCTGCACCCCTCCCTGACACCCGTGCTCTCTGCAGGTACGTGGACCCTGACGGAGCTGAGCGAGGTGCTCAAGGTGCCGGTGACATCGCTGAAGCGGAAGATGACGCTGTGGCTGCAGCAGGGTGTGCTGCGGGAAGAGCCCCCGGGCACCTTCACCGTCATCGAGGAGGAGCAGAAGGACCAGGTGGAGAAGGTTGTTCTGATCGACAGCGACGAGGAGGGGGACTCTGCCATGGCGTCACAGGCTGACCAGAAAGAGGAGGAGCTGCAGGTACCTGTCTGTGTGTCTGGGCTGGGACAATGCAGACATCCAGTGCTTTTGGTGTTGGGGGGTCTGATCCAGGTGATGGATTTGATTTGCGCTTTGGATTTGCATTTTTCACTGCAGTGACCAAGTCCAGCTTGAGGATTTTTTGACATGGATACCTACTGATCATTCACCAATAAACATCCTCGTTATTAATGGTGATGATGCAGGTATTGGATGACAGCCTGCATTCCAGAAATGTGCCCAGCTGCAGAGCCAGGCAACTGTTTGGACATTTGTAAATGCCTTTGTTCTGTTTTAAAAGCAAAAATATAGTAGTCTGAGACTTGATTTCATATTTGAAATCAGACATTACTTGGATTCACCCAAACAGTGTTTTTCAGCTGAGACTGCCAAAAAGGTTTATCCAGCACCATCAGCTGGACCTCTGCCACCTGTGTGTGGGAGTCCTGAACACTGTCATTGCTTTTTGTACCCGTGTGTCACGTTGCATTGTTGTGCCACTGTGCAGCACGAAGGTGTCCTACCTGTGCTTATCCACTGAGGGTCGTGCACGCACTGCGGGCCACATCCTGCTCTCTAGCTGCACGTCCTGACACCTGATGCTCTTCTTGGATATTTCCTGTTTGAAGGCCAGGCCTTCATGGCTGAGAGCAGAACTGCCAGCCACAGCCCTGCTGGGGCACCCAAGCCCTTTTCTTCCTGGTTTGGATGTGATTGTGATTTCCTGCTGTTTGCTTGTCCCCCTTGCAGCTGTTCTGGACGTACATCCAGGCGATGCTGACCAACCTGGAGAGCCTGTCCTTGGAGAGGATTCACAGCATGCTGAAGATGTTTGTGATGACAGGCCCCGTGGTCACTGAAATCGACATACAAGAGCTGCAGGGCTTCCTCCAGAAGAAGGTGCGGGACCAGCAGCTCATCTACTCGGGGGGTGTCTATCGCCTGCCCAAGAACTGCAACTAGGCTGCGAGCGTCCCCCTCAGCTCCGCACATCCCCCCTCCACAGTGCTGCCCAGCTCTCTGCATCCTGCCGGGGAGTTCCTTTGCTGGGGAGGGTGCTGTGCCCCTCCCAAAAGGGCGCTCACCTCTGTGTGGGAGATGGCTCAGCAGCAGCCTGGGCTGTGCACTCCACAGAGCTTTGGGACTGGAGCTGCTGCCCACGTTACTTTCCTCCCATGAATGAATGTCTGGGCCTACTTCAGTGGTTAATAAAAACCAGCAATCCTCCCTTGGTTGGTGCCAGCTCTTTCAGCAACACTTTCCCACGCTGAAAACTCCCCAGGCTGCCGGCACCACTGTGCTCTCATTGGGTCTGCAGCTGCAGCCCTGGGAGGTTTGGGGAGGGGGCTGTTGGCTGCAGCTGTGTCTGTGTCTGGTTGTGTGGCTGAACAGCTCATGGCTGGAGCGAGCGAGACCCTCCACCAAAACCAAGCGTGGTCATGCTGACTCCTTTGGTTCCAGGGACACCCCAGGGTTCCCTCTTCCTTGCTCAGGACTTTAAGACGAGTGGAATAATTTTATTGTGGGATGAAGAAAGCTTCAGAGGATGAGATGTAGCAATTCTTCGAGGCAGACTGTTGGTCCTGGAGGGTTGCTTTACCATGGTGTGAATATTCATCTCCCTTTAAAAACTCTGGCTGTTGTTATAGAGTGTGCACCGTTGTGTGCTTCAGGGTTACTGGCATTGCTGAGCTCAGGGAGGCACTTGGGTGGGGTAATCCCTGAGCTCTGTTCTTTAAAGGTTGTGCCCTGACCTGGATACAGGATGCAGTGAGTGAGTTTCAGGATTGCATTCAGTCTCCACTTAACAGCATTCAGTGTTCCCCAGTCCTGCTCTCCAGGTGGGTTTTGCTTATCAGGAGGAATATACTGGGGAAATTGTCTCTTCTTAAGCAATTTGCTTTCTGTGAGGCATGGAATGAGTTCACAGCCCAAGAAGACTTTTCCTCCTCTGTGGAATCTTTCAGCCCAGGCTGTGTGGACTGAGGCAGCTGAAGCAGATGCCAGCGGCCACGCTCACAGCCTGGAGCACCTGTAACCCTGGCTGCCTTACGGACCCGGGTGTGTGAGACTCTTAGAATGGATAAAGCAACTTGTGTGTAACACCCAGCAGTGTCCTTCAGTGCCTGAAGTCCAGTGGGCATGCTTAGCGCTGCTGCAGGCTCTGGGCTGTCAGCTTATCTCTCGTGTGCACATTTGCAGCTCTTCCTCCATGGGTGGGAGCATGCTTTGTTGTTTCCCTGTTTCCCTTTCTCCAGGCTCGTGGCCTTGTGGCACCAGGAACTGGTTGGTGTTTTATTGTTAAGCTTCAAATGTTCCTTGTGCAGAGGCTCTGTTAATACAAACACTCCCGGGATCAGCCTTCACCAGGGCTTCAATCCCAGAGGGGAACATACCCCCTGCGTCCTCCTCTTGGGCTGCTGGAGCGGGTTAAGGGGAATGACTCGGGGGGATTGGAAGCGAAGCCTGGAGAGCCCCTGGGGCTGTCCCTCTGCTCTTCCCCCAGGACAGCCAATCCCACCTGGGCAATCCCTCAGACCTGCTGATGGAGACATTTGGGATGTGGGGTGGGGTGGGTGGAGGACAGGGTTGGTGGCCCCAGGGGGACGCAGGGAGGGCACTGTGGGTCAGCGTGGTGGTGGGGTGCATGTGGCTGTGTGTGGGGTGCTCACGTGGTGCTGCAAGGGGCAGGAGCCCTGAGCAGGGCAGGAAAAATTGTTTTTTAGAGCAGATGTGTAGGATGTGACTGCAGGTACAGATAATGGTGGCTGGTCCCAAGCAGCAGCAGGCAGGGGAGGAAACCCAAGCAGCCCACCAGGCCCAGCCAGGACATGGGGCTGGGCTCGTTGTTTGGGGCCGGGCAGGGAGCGGGGTGCAGGACACAGCACAGTCATCGCTGTGCCATGGGACATGGCTTGGGACATCCCTGGGACCCAGAGGATGGGGACATGGGAGACACAATCAGGTGGAGGCCCCGGCTCTGGTCTCTGCCTCCTGCTCCATGTCCCTGGAGCTGCTCCTGAGGGGTTTCCTCCCTGGTTTTGGAGATGGGGACACCGCTTTCTCCCTTGCAGAAAACACCTCCACGTTCCCTCCCCACCCAGCTCCTCGTGCCCTTGGTCACCTCTGGTGACACTTCTCCCAGCGGGGCGAACCAGAGCAGCCCCAGCTGCCATCCAAATCCCACGCACCCTGGGAAGGCCACGGCTGTGTGTGCACCCCACAGCGGGTCCCTATGGCCTGGGTGGGCGGCAGGCACGCGTTTCACACCCCATCTTCCATCTTATTTCTCTTTCATTTGCTCGTTCTTTTCAGGAAACAAAACAGGAGCCCAGGAGCAGAGGGCAGCGCAGGGCCGGGCACCATTGGTGCACGATGGCCGCACTCTGCGCTTCGTGGCTGGGCGTCCAACACGGGCTGCGCTGCGATGGGACGGGAGGGGAACGCGCTTCGGTCACTGAGATCAAAGCCACCACTGTGCAGCGCGGCCACCACCGCTGCCGGGCACGGAGCGTGGCTGTGAGTGCCACCAAACACAGACAAATCCCTTATGGGTGGACACAGAGTGACATGGGGGTGGGGAGCACCTCTGGGCACCCTGGTGCCATGGGTTTGCTCGGAGCGGTGCGGGCAGAGGCTGCTCCCATCCCCATCCCGCAGCCACGAGGTGAGCGCTGCTGCCCAACTCCCAAAGTGTGACAGTAGGAAAAACACAGCTTTAATGAGCATTCAGCTTGGATGGAATGTAAAAGGCTTAAAGCTAATTGAAGCAAGCTGGGGAAGGAATTTTACAGGCTGAACTGAGGAAGCTGGAGGAAAAAAAAAGAAAATCTGAAATCGTAACAAATAAATAAATCAGTGCTGTTGGCTCATCCCTGTGCTGTGCGGTGGGAGCGCGGCGGAGGAGCCCCTTCGTCCCCATGGAGCTCTGCCCCGGGACCCACAGGTACGTGGCCACTGCCAGCCCCTGCCCCTGCGGGGGGGAACGGCTGAGGACGGGTCGGGGCCTCCTCCCTGCTTCGGTGCTTGGAGATGGCTCCAGGTTCTCCCCGCTGCTCTATAACCGCCCTTGATGCAGAACGTAAACTATTTTGGTGAACGCTCATTTCCGTGGGGAAGCGTTGGGATAGATCCCTCCTACAGCCACTGCTGCAGCGTGAGGCGGTAATTACGTTATCACAATTAATGATGTGACGGTAATTACGTTATCACAATTAACGACCTGACGGTAATTACGTTATCCCAATTAACGACCTGACGGTAATTACGTTATCACAATTAACGACATGACGGTGCTTGGGTCCTGCGGGAGGGACTGCCGTGGCCGCTCAGCGCTCCCTGCCTTTTCCAAATGACTTTCCCCTTGTTTTCCCTGATTTTTTCCCATTTCACCACGCAGAAAGCAGCTCCCCGAGCACTCTGCTCAGGGCATGGCCCGACCATGGCTATGGCTGGGACCTGGGATATGGTCCAAACCTGGGTATGGCCGGGACCTGGTGTATGGCCCATCCATGGGTCTATGGCCCTGCCATGGGTCTATGGTCCAACCATGGGTATGGCCAGGACCCGGGCTGTGGCCCCACTGGAGGAGGGGCAGCGATTCCAGTGGCCATTTCGGAGTCTCCACCGCTGCACTCCGGGTGACACTGAAGAGAAACGGGGCAGAAACCTTCACTCTGCTGCTGGGAGCGCGGCCGTGGCCGTGTACCTTGCTCTATTTATAAACTGTTTAGAAATCCCACCACGAGCCCACGGATGCCTCTTCCCTACAAGGGATGCTCCCGGCCCTCATGTAAACTGTTTGGGTTACTCAGGACGTGGCCGACCTCTTACCGAGGTTGGAAATTTTTGCTAACAGTGAAGCAGGGCTGAGCGCGGGGCCGGGGCCGGTGCTGCTCCCGCTGCGGGTTTGGCCCGGAGCTCGCTGCAGCTTTTTGTGCTTTTTAAAGGTTTGGGGGTGCCCCCCCCATGCTGTGCCCACCAGGGGAAGGGTCACAAATTGTTTCAGTTTTTCTTTTTTTTTTCCTTTTATTGTTCCCTTTTTGGGGTCGCAGCCGGCTCCCCACTTTGACCCCCATGGCACCCTCCCCCCCCGGGGCTCCTTTCCCCCCTTCTGTTTCCCGGTGCGGGATTTGCATGTGCCCGGGTTACAAAGTGACCGCGCAGGGGGAAGAGCTGAACTTGGGGTAACGGCAAAAGCAGCGCCGGGGCTGCTGCCCCAAACCTGGGGGTCGGGTACCGACACGGGGGGCACCCCCGGCTCCCGTGCCCGCAGCGGGTGGCTGCCCCGTGCCCCCCTCCGCCTTTTCTCACCCTTTTCTCCCGGGGGGGCCCAGCGGGGGCCGAGCCGTGGCAGAGGCGGCGTTGGGGCAGGATTTGCATTCCTGCAGGAAGGGCCGCGGCAGCCACGTCCCACGGCCAGCCCGCGTCCTCCCCGCGTCCCGCGTTGTCCCCAGCGGCGGCTGCAGGGAGGGGGCTCCGGGCACCCCGAGGTGAGTGGGGGTGTAGGGGGGGCTGCCCCGTGCTCTGCCCACCTGTGGGACCCCCTGCATGCACACAGCCTCCCCACACTGCACGGTCTCTCCCTCCCCATATGCACGTGCCCCCCCGCACTACTGCGCTGCCCCAAAGCACGA
>WBMW01005580.1:210721-297918 GCA_013396635.1 Penelope pileata
TTGTCCATTCTCACAACCACGTTGCTATCTCAGCAGCCACCAAGGCTGAGCCTTCTGAGCACCTGCACTCGCACCCCTGTTGCCATCCCAGCAATCACCAAGGCCCAGCCTGCACTCCCAGCACTGTTGCTGTGTCAGCAGGCACCAGGGCCTTGCTCTCCTGCAGTCGGTTTTAACGTATAACAATATACATTGCACTTACTTTGTTAGTTCTAATGCAAAAACGACATTCTATTCCCACAGGATGGCACAGGGATTTGGGTGTCCCAGGCCTCCCCCGTAGCTGTGCTCTCTGCTCCCGACCCTTCTGCCCGTGCCCTCTGCTCGGGGCCCTTTTGCTCTGTGCTCCCCCCAGGAGCACTCAGCTCCAGTGCAGGTGGCTGTTCCCAGCCCAGGGAGGAACCTTTGGGGTTTCCCAGCCGTTCCTCCTCCCCAGCCCCACTTCTCCCACTCCGCTCCCTGCCTGGTGCTGGGGCTCTCGCTGTCCCCAGGTGCTCAGCGCTGGGGACGCGGCCCCGCAGCACTGCAAGCACAGGGCTGGAGGAGACCCGGAGTGTCCCCAGGCTCAGGGCCCTCCCACAGGGCTGAGGAAGCTGCTGACGGCGCGTGCAGAGTCTGCGAGGCTGCTGACCTCAGGGCTGGTGCTGCTGCCTGCTGTTTCCACTGCACATCCCTGCAGGGTGCTGGCGCAGCTCTGCTGGGCGAGCGGGGGCTGCTCCTGCAGAACTCAGCTCCTGAGCAGCACGGGTAGGAGGCCCTGACTCACAGCAGGATTGCTCGGTGCGGGACTGCTCCTATTTGTGGCTGGGGTGGGGTTTGCCATCCCCTGCCCTGGGGTGGACGTGCTGTCGGGGCAGGGGGCACCTCCCCGTGCAGCGGGGCAGCACATCACGGCCCTGCAGCATCCACTGGGGAGCGCCTGGGATGTGCTGCTGCTCTCTGCATTGCCACCAGCCTTTGGGCTGGCCGTGCCACGGGGCTGCTCCCCAACCTTTGGGCTGGCTGTGCCATAAGGGGCACGTGGGCAGCGCGTGGGTCAGAGAAGCCAATGGGACCAGAGGAGCACCGCTGCGGCTCTGGGGTGACATGGGGACAGCGTGGGGACTGCCAGCAGCCCCTGGCCCTCCCTCCCCATGCTCACAGGAATCCCACCCAGCTGGTTCTGTGGTTCTGGGGTTCTGTGGATCTGTGCTGGGCACGGCTGAGCTGTGCAGCTTCGCAGTTACCGCTGGGGCTGACGGAGCTGGCGAGGAGCCCTGGAGCGGAGCGTGCCGCCAGGCAGGTCCCTGCCCTCCCGCAGCCGCAGAGCAGGGGCCGGGTTCCGGGTGGCCGATGACAGCGGCTCTGCTCGCCCTGCCCGTCCCCGCTTCCTGCCGGGGTCACCGCAGCCTCGTGCGTCAGCAGCGCTGGTGGAGGCGGCAGGGAAATGCCCTCCCACCGTGACACGGCTGCGGCGGAGGGCAGGGACGGAGCCGGCACCGGCACTGCCACAGGTGGAGGTGGCCGCGTCCGGACCCGGAGCTCTGCTGTCACCCGGGGTTCCCCCGCTGGGGCTGAGCTCCCATCGCTGCTGGAGCGCGTCCTCCCCTCCCCGCTCACTGACCGAGGTTTGTCTGTGCGTTTCCCCTGGGGCTGTTTTTGGGGATGATCGTGTGCCTGCGCTCCTCTGCCTGGTGCTGGGGTGGGGAAGGATGGGGCGGGGGGTGATGGAGCTGTGGGGCAGCCCCACGCTGCTCCCATAGTGCTGCCCCTCGGCACAGCTGGGAACAATGATCCGAGGTATTGGGTGAAGTGACCCCAAGGCATTGGGAGAAATGACCCCAAGACATTGGGTGAAATGACCCCAAAGGATTGGATGAAATGACCCCAAAGGATTGGATGAAATGACCCTAAGGCATTGGGTGAAATGACCCTAAGGCATTGGGTGAAATGACCCCAAAGCATTGGGTGAAATGACCCCAAAGGATTGGGTGAAATGACCCCAAAGCGTTGGGTGAAATGACCCCAAGACATTGGGAGAAATGACCCCAAAGCATTGGGTGAAATGACCCCAAAGGATTGGGTGAAATGACCCCAAAGCGTTGGGTGAAATGACCCCAAAGCGTTGGGTGAAATGACCCCAGGGCGCTGGGAGGAATGACCCCAAGCGGACGCGGTGCCATGGTGCTGCCCAGCAGCGTTCCCCTCGCGCGCTCCCCGCCCCGTGGGGTTGCTGTTTCCTGGTGCAGGGGTGTGGACGTGCCTGCGCACCTACACAGGTGCAGGTTTCTGTGTGCCGTGGTTTGGCAGGCGTTAAGGAAGTAGCAGGGGTGGTTCGGGTTCAGGGCAGGGTCCACCCCCCATGTCCTACCTCTTGCTGGGGGGGGAGAGCAGAGCAGGGCCCCATCCTGGGCTCCATCCACCGGTGCCCACCTCTCCAGATCTGCCATCCCCTCCCCACTGCACGGCTGGTGCTGCACACAGGGTCAGTGTTGAGGCACCCCATGGGTTTACATGGTGGCATTGTGATCTTTCCCACTTTACCCTCTGTTCCTTTCCCAATTGCGGGTAACAGCTTGCATTTTTTTTTTTTGCTCACTGTTGAGAGCTGAGTGCTCATGGTCTGAGGGTCTGTCTCCATCACCTCGCTGGTACCGATGGCTGCATGTGGTTCTGCCCAGTGGAACTGGGATCCCTGCCTCATCTGGCTGCTGTCAGTCCCTTCCTGCCCTTAGAGTGATTTTACGTTGTTCTTTTAGGAAGAAGATGATGTGAGCGGGCTGCAAGAACCGAGCGAGATGGACGGGGAGCTGCCCTGCGCCGAGGTGGATGGAGGAGGGATGTCCTGTGCTGAGGGCAGTGCAGGAGGAGAGATGTCCTGTGCTGAGAGCAGTGCAGGAGATGTGTCCTGTGCTGAGGGCAGTGCAATGGGAGAGCTGCCCTGTGCTGAGGGCAGTGCAGTAGGAGAGCTGCCCTGTGCTGAGAGCAGCGTGGAAGGAGAGCTGCACTGCTCTGACAGCGATGGGGAAGGAGACATGGATGCAAAAGGAGAGGCATCTTGCTCTGAGAGCGACGGGGACGAAGTGCCCGATACTGAAATCCCTGCTGCTTCCAACAAAATCTCTTTCATTTCTTCTCCCCTGAGGGCAATTGTCCGCCTTAAACGCTACAGAGTGCAGAAGAAAAGCCGTCTGCATTTCGAGCTCCCTCGGGAGAAGTCGTCGGAGCCGGTCCACTCGCGGCTGCTCCAGAGGCAGTTCTCCCTGAACCGCCCCGGCCTGTACGGCCCCTCCGTGTCCTTCTTCAGCCAGAGCAGCTTCAAGGCTTCCCAGTACTTCACCTTCGACACGTCTGGGGAGCAGTGGGCCATGAGCAAGCCCAGGCGGAAGAAGAAGCGAAGGAAATCCAGGGTAGTCCTGTATCCCGATAAAACAAAGCGATACCTCCCGACGGAGGAGAAGAGCAACGCCAAGCGCTGCCTCCTCTTGCTCATCGTCATCATCTTCTTCCAGATCCTCAATGCTATAGAGAACCTGGATGACAATCTCCAAAAGTACGACCTTGATGGGTTAGAGAAAACAATGCACCGGGAAGTGTTTGGGCAGAAGCTTGCTGTGGAAAGTATTATGCAGCTGCTGAAGGACTATCTTGCTACCCACATTCACAACAAGCCTCTGGTCATCTCTCTGAACGGCCCCACGGGAGTTGGGAAGAGTCACGTTGGCTGGCTGCTGGCTAAACACTTTCGTTCCGTCATGGACAATGACTTTGTGCTCCAGTACTTCGTTATGCACCACTGCCCGGGCGGCGTGGCTCCTCTCACGTGCGAAATAGATTTGTCTAAAAAGATTTCTGACATGGTGACGAGAGCTGAAATAGAGGAGAAGATCCCGCTGTTCATCCTGGATGAGGTGGAGCTCATGTCTCCAGTCCTGCTGGACACTCTCAGCCGCTTCTTCGAGCCCAACCAAACCAACGAGTTCCTCAACGCCATCTACATCTTAATAAGCAACATAGGAGGTGGTGAAATAACCAAATTTGTTATCCAGAACGCATCCGCCGAGCTCCTGCAGCAGCAGAGCGGGGCCGAGGAGCTGCTGAGCGTCGTCCAGCCCGTGCTGGCCCATGCCCACCCGCTGTGGAAGTCAGCGGACGTCATCCCCTTCGTTCTCCTGGAGAAGAGTCACGTCATCGACTGCTTCCTGGAGGAGATGAGGAGGGAAGGGCTCTATCCTGACCAGAGCCACATCGAGAGCTTGGCCAGCCAGCTCAGCTACTACACGACGGGCAGCAAGCAGTACTCCAGGCTGGGCTGCAAGCAGGTCGTGGCCAAAGTCAACCTGCTGTAGGGAGTCACTGCCGAGACCAGAGCCCGCTCTCAGGATTCCAAAGTTCTGGGCTTGTGGGGGAGCGTGTCAGGGCAGGCTGGTGCCGGTGGCCGTCGGCAGGTCTGTCCCACTGGGACAGGGGTGGCAGCTCCTCTGCAGCACGGCTGCTCCTCTCCAGGTGCCTCAGTGTTCCCCATGTTCCTGGAATGAGGCCCGGCCAGCAGGGCCCAAGCAGCCTCGCAGTGATTTGGAGATGCTTTCTTTGTTACTCACGCGCTCATTAGGGATGTTTTCCATGAAGGAGCTGTGAGATGGGGACAGACGCTGCGTGGTACAAAGCCAAGGAGGAGCCCATGGCCGTCTGGGTTTGCTGCCCCGGCAGCACCTGGGGCCGTGCCTCGTTCCTTCTCCAGGCCCATGGCCTGCACCGGGAGCCCTTCTGCTTTCTGCTGCTGGGTAACACCTCACCGCGCTCCTTATCTAGAAAGCCCAAAATAGC
Source organism: Penelope pileata (assembly GCA_013396635.1). Classification (NCBI taxonomy): domain Eukaryota; kingdom Metazoa; phylum Chordata; class Aves; order Galliformes; family Cracidae; genus Penelope; species Penelope pileata. Next base: position 215,528 of record WBMW01005580.1, read on the forward strand.
AACTGGCGCATGTTAAGCAGCACACACTGGAAAAGACGATTTGGGCTGTCTGGGCCCAGGGCGGCAGGAGTCCTGGGCTTGTTCCCAGAGCCTCAGGGCTCGAAGGAGGTTCTTTGCCCCTGCGAGCCGGTGCCTGGAAGCTCCTCAGGACAGCTCGTGTCTTGGTGTTGAGCAGGCAGATGGAGCAGGTATTGCTTTTTCAGGTTTTGGTTTTGTGCCCAGATCCTCTTCTACAATTTGCTGTGAATTATCACGTACGTAATCCTGTGGATGTCTGCACGGGTTGGTTGATTTGCCTCTTTCTAACTATTGGTCTCCAAAGACTTCCAACACAAACCTCTGCTTCCAGAGCTATTGTCAGGAATAAATCCCAACTACCCCGAATAAATTCATTTGAAGTACTCTTCCCCTATGTGGCTGAAATGTGGTTTTCCTCCCAGATTTCTCTTCTGGATCGATGCAGCTGCATTGCTGTGCCTGAGCTCCCCGTGGCTTGGACTGGGAGCAGGGGCTGCAGCTTTGCTGTGTGCTCCTTGCAGACCACCTCAACGCGGTGCCTGCAGCTCCTGGGGTTCGTGCATGGTAAGCCAGAGCCAACAACACAGAGTGCAGCCGGGCTGGAAGCTGGGTGGCTGCACGGCTCCTCTGTCCTGCAGAGCTGGGAGGACAAAGTTTGGGGACCATGGAAGCATCCCCTTGGCTGAGACACTGCTGGGCTGGGAAAAGCCTGCCCATGGCTTCTCCTCTTGCTGTTGCGCAGTGTCGAAGCCTTTTCTCCTGCAGAACAGCCCCTGAGAGCAGGGAGGGCTGGCTGCACGGCTTAGGTGAAGGGCTCTGGTGGAAGGTAAGCCACCGTGAAGATGTAAGTGCAAGATTGCTGATCTGTCTGTTTCCATAGCTTAGTGAGACTTTACCACCAGGACAGTTAATGTGTTTTTATCCTGGAAATGAAACAGAAACAACTTGGGGATCAGGATCTGTCTTCCAGCTGGGAGAGGGACATGGGGTTGTTTCTGGTTTCTCCTACTGAAGCCTCCCTCATCAGGCTGGATCAGGTTGAATATCAGGGAAAATTTCTTCTCAGAAAGAGCGGTGATGCCCTGGCACAGCTGCCCAGGGAGTGGGGGAGTCACCATCCCTGGGGGTGCTCAGAGCCGTGGGGATGTGGCACTGAGGGACATGGCCAGTGGGCATGGGGGGATGGGCTGGGGTTGGACTTGGGGATCTTGGAGGTCTTATCCAATCTTAATGATTCCGTCATCTGGGAGAGGAACACAAAGCCCAAGGGTGTGACAGGAGGGTTGAGCGTCACCTACATGATTGGATTTGGGAGGGGATGATGTGAGCAGAGGCTCTCATGATGTGTCTCCAGGCGCTGCTGGAGCATGAATCCATGGGCATTGGAATGCAAAGAGTGGTGGTGTCAGGCCAGGCAGCAGCAGTGCCTTCACACAGGAGGGATTGCAGCCTTCAAGGACTGTATACAAAGGAGCTGCAGGTATTGTGGGGATGCTTGAGTAGTTCTAGGGAGAATTCAGACTTGTGTTTGGATGTCTGCACCTACAGCCCACCCACGAGGTGCTGGGTCATGCCAAAGGCCCCTGGCTGCCTCTGCACCAGCCGTCGCCCAGTGCCTTCGAGTGGGGCTGGGAGCCCACAGAGCTCGTGTCCTTCCCTCTGGGACCCACAGCAGAGCTGGCCTGACCCTACTGAGCACAAAGCATGAGGTGCACCTGTGCACGTTAACAGCTTGCTGAGGCTTTCACAGGAGGACTTTCCCTGCTGGACGACTCTCCAGGTTGTCCCAAGCCTCAGCTTCTCCCAGCACCTCTGCTCGGTGGCTGTCCGTGCTGTCCCTGATCCCCAAGCTGTCCCAAGGTCTCTGCAATGCCACCAGCCGTGCCAGGTTCTCCCCAGGGCTGTAGATGGCACAAGGGCAACCTGCAGCACGAAGCCCCAGCAGATCTACAGAGCGTTTCTCAAGTGCTGTGTGGAAGGGAGGGTGGTCTAAGGGAAAGGAACTGCTGGAGAGACTTGAACCTGATGGTTTTCACTAATGGTCATACAGGAAATCTGAGGCACTCCACCTCTGCTTTTTGTAGGAGAGTCCCTGTGACCAAGGAGTTATTCCTATAATTTGTCTGTGTTGCTCCACACCCATTGCTGACGCACCTCGATGCTCTAGTCCTGTTTTACAAGTCTGGATTGAGCAGTAAATATCTCCTCTGATGAGGTTTGAATTTGTTTACCAGACAGGCGATGGGCTTGGCAGCTTCTCCTTGGTCCTGTTCCATCTCAGATGCTCCTTGCACAGGACCCAGGATGCTCTCAGGGAGATTTCTCTCCATGGGCATGGCTGTATGTATGGGTATGTGGGTATGGGTGTGTGCACTCCCTGCAGACTTACACAGATGTGGATTGCTTCATCCAGTTGCCTTTCCCAGGGGGAAGTGCTGGTTGAGCTGAAGGATGGAGCCAGCCCTGGTCCTGCTTTCCCCTGTGCAATGGGTCAGGGCTGGTTCATGGCATGGGCTCCCTCATCTGCAAAATTTTCAGATTTCCCTGGTGCGAAGGTTCTGTAAATCTCCCTTTTTCTTTTTGATGAACCCCTTTGTGTTGCCAGAGACCTGTTCTCCACCTGCCCCAGCTCCACCATCTTCCCTTGGATTGGTTTCTTCAATGAAATGTGCAGTGCAGCCATGTCATGCTGCCCCCACACATCTTCCAGTGAAGTTGGGCCACGAGATGAAGGGCAGTGGGATGGCAGGTTCCATGGGCCACCCTCGTGCTGCCAGCTCTTGCTCTTTCTAATGCAGCATGTACTCAGGAGCAGGTACAATGCCCGACAGATAATGTGCTGCTTTGTCTGTAGTCATCACAGTGATAAATTTGTCTTTTATATTTGCCTTGCAGACAGTTATAAGACTAACAGGTCACCATCATCCGTTGAGTGAGTCAGGCAAAAATGTGTTCAGTTTGTTTTCCAGCCGGAAGTAGGAGGCGTTAGGCCTCTGATCAGCCACGCTCCACCTATTTAAGCACAGGGTGATGTACCAGTCCCATAGGAGCTGCGTTGGAGAAGTGCTGGTGCCCACCTCAGCCCTGCCGTGCCTGGCTGAGGGCTCTGCAGCTCCCCGGCCCACACTGCGGCCTGGCACCCCGGCCTGCCCCGCTGCCACCACCCGCCTCGCCTCCTGGCCCTGCGCTCTGGGTGACTTCGTGGCTGCTCCCCAACCCGCCTCGTCACCGCGGTGTTGCTGGATCTGGACTCCTGGTTTGCTCCAGGCCCTCAGGCCACCACCCCAGCCCTGCGCCTGTGCCACGTACAGGTACTGTGGGGTCTGGAAAACACCGTCAGGCTGAGTGTGAGGCTGGGGGGAACATGGAAGGGAACCACACGGGCAGGGCACCTGCTGCCTCCTCCCCATGGGTGCCGAGAGCTGAAGAGGAAGGGGACGTCTCTCTCTTTGCTGTCAGCTGTGTCTGGGGTGCAACCCATGTCGGCAGAACCTCCTCCTTGCCCCGGAGGAGCCCCCTGAGGTGGGGGACACCTGGCTCCAGGTACCCACACCCCCCTCCCTGCCAGAGCAGCTTGGCTTCAGGATGCACAGAGATGGGAGCAGCTCGGGGCAGCACGGGCTATGGGCAGCCCAACGAGGGTGGGCATCCCCCATGGTGCCCCCTGGGATGGATGTGCCCCCCAGCACACAGCTGCAGACCCTTCCCCAGCTTCCTGGCCCATGCTCCATCCCAAAGGGATCTCATTCTCCTCTGGGTGCTGGAGATGTCCCCGCTGAGCTGGGTGCGGTGCCTGGCAGGGGACGAACCACCGTACCTCGTGCCTGCACGCCCGCTGAATCTGCTGCCTCCCTGCCAGCCCCAGGGGCCTCCAGGCACGTGCTGGTACCCTCCGTGCCAACCAGCTGGGTGGCACCGAGCGGGAACCCTGACATTTGGACAAGGCATGGGAGGCTGAGATGGGGAAAAAGCCAACTCCTCTCCAGTGGGACCTGCACAGCCCATGGGCACTGCCCAAAGCCCTGCTCAGCTCAGGTCCCTGCTGTGCTGCAGTCAGCCTTTGGGGCTGGGCAGTGTCCCTGCTCTGGTCACTGCAGGAGCATCACCAGGGACAGGGCTGCTGTCTGGGTGCAGGAGGGTCCTCAGTCCCTGGGAAAGGGCTGGGCACTGGCTGAACCTCAAAGTGCTCCTGCGAGCACATTGGGAGTTTTGTGCTTTTGCAGTGAGTGATGCTGAGCTGCCTGCCCCCAGCTCATGGGCTTGGAGCACTCTGGGTGTGTGTGGCCAGGGTTCCCAGCACCCCTGTCCCAGGGATGTCCCCAGCCTCCTCCCACAGTCCAGGCTCTGGAGGTGGTTGAGGTTTTCCCTGCATTTGTCCGTGAACATGGCCCGGCTCCAGGCCGGGTGCACATACGTGTTCTGCGTGGGCTCTGAATAACCTCAGCTGCCTCCAGGAAAAGGAGTTTGTGATCAAGTGTTCCTAAAAAGGAGCTGATCCGAGCTGGCTCCATCCACCACGGCCTGCCTAAAGCTGCCTCCGGAGGCGGGCACTGGCTGACAGGGCTGAGCCCTCCCTCTTTGTATTCCTTTTGCCATGGCATGATGATACAGGGGTGGTGCAGTGCCGGGCTGCCCGGTCCCCCAGTGCCAGCAGCACTGCTCCTCCTGCAGTGTGCACACCCCAGTGCCACCCAGAGGGACCTCAGCAGGTGTGTGACATCAGCCTGGAGCACCTGTACTCACAGATAGGGGTAAATCGGGTGGGTTCCACTGCTGGAGGTGCAAGGGCAACAGGCAGACCCATGTGCTGTAACAAGATGCCCTGCATGTGACATTAGGTGCAATGACACCTCATGGGGAAGGAAAAGCTAATGAGGAACTCTAGAAGAGTCAGTGCTTCTTGAAACACATTAGCTGCAGCCAGGGAAGCAAATGTGAATTTGAGCAAGGGAAGGTGATGGCTGCAGCAGGGGAGCAGAGAGCTCAGCTGGGTTTCCCCATAGTTGAGTGATGAAATTCATCCGGCATGCAGAGGAAAATGTTTTGAGATGGCATGGAGGTGGGGTGGAATGCTGAAAGGTGGGGGGCAGGAGAACACCCTTGGGAGATACAGGAACGGATACACTCGCAGCAAACACACAACAAAGAAGGGAGAAATAGCAGCCAACATCTTCCAAGCTATGAGCAAAACGTGTAGTGAGGATGGAGAGTGGAGGGCTGGAAGGAGAGCAGCCCCGGCACCGCAGTGCCAGCCGTGACACCGTGGGGCTGCAGGAAGGGCACGCTGAAGCCCCACTGCAGTGCACACACAGGTGTGCTGTGTGTACCTGGCATGGAGTGATGCGGGGCCTTATTTGGGCACCCTGGCAGGACGGAGCCCAGGGCTGCGCTGTGAGCCAACGTGCCCGCAGGGGTGAGCTGTGGGAGGGGAAGGTTTCAGGTGAAACACGGTAAGAGCTTCCAAATATGCCAAGGATGGGCAGGAAGCAGGCAGCAGGGCTCGGTTCTCGTGGTGCAGGGCGTGGAGGTGGCTCAGGAGAGCATGGTGAGGTTAAACTGCAGGAATGCTGCTGCAGTGCGGAAGCTCCCAGTGGGGCTGAGCAGGATTGCTGCCACTGAGCCAGGGAAGGGGGAGGATGGCTCAGGAGGACTCGGCCTCGGTGGGCTCACAGCTCGTGTTTGCTTGGCTGCTGTCACCCCTTGGTGCCTGCTAGTGGCTCAGCTGCAGCTTTGCCCTGCCCAGCACACAGCTGGCCTAATTAGCAGTTCGTGTTCTTCATATCACATCAGTTGAACATCACCCCTCTGCAACGTGTGTATGTGGGTGGCTCAAATAGCGGGTTAGCAGCAAAGTTCCAGGCACCCGCATCTGAAAGCAGCCAGGCTGGCCAGCAGACAGCTCCAGAAGGGACCGATCTCCCAGGTGGGGTGAGTTAGAAGGGTGAGTGGGTCAACCAGCATGATGCAATTCCTCATAGAATTAAGCTAATTCAGAACCCCATTTACTTCCCTTATCAGTTTGTTAGCAGTCACTAGATAGGATTTAAGGCTCCACGTGTAGAGCTACTTTGGAATCACTCCATGAGATGCCTGCAGAAGGGCAGAGCACCCCACCATGCTTACAGACCCTGCTCCCCCCTGAACAGGGCAGGAGCAGAGCTCTCCTGTGGGGTTGCATTGGCCCCATTCCTCCTTCTCCAGCTGCCAGGATCGCTGTGAGCCATTCACGGCTCTGTGCCGGATGCACGCAGTGCTGGGTTATCAGTGGATGCTATTCTGAGCACGCTGACATGGAGCTTCCTGTGACTGTTTTATCAACCGATCCCTCAGGCTGGGATTCATCTCCACTAATTACACATCCAGAGAAAGTCTGAGTAAGTCAGGGCTGGGATTTCCCCTGAGAAGCACCTGCCCCGGAGCCTGGAGATGGGGAAATGCCACCTGGAGACCCACGAGATATGTGTGAAGATTTCCTATGGCCACCAAGCGATATGTAAAAGAAAACAGAAAGCATTAACTGTGGCTGGAACCTCGGTTTTCACTTCTACTTGTGCCCCTCTCTGGCCCCTAGGATGTGTCGTGCTGCCCAAACTCTCACTCAGATCAAACCCGTCTGCTGTCCCACCTGTTCCTCTAAGCAAAGAGAAGAAATCTCAAAATCCTAAAGAAAGATGCTCCCATAATGGTTTCCATGACCAAACCAACAGCAAGAGCTGTGTGCAGGTACCAAAGGAGCTGACACGACTGTCTGAGACCAGGAGGTGCCTGGAGCCACATTCCTCAGCTTCCACGTCTTCCCAACACAGCTCCCAATTTCCCAGTACTCTCTGAGGCTGAGAGCGAAGATGCATGGTATGTACCTTACGTACCCCTGTTACCTGGCCCTATTTGGCACTACCTCCGCGTGCTGTTTCTGACACATCACAGCAAACCACTCGGTTCTTCCTGAGATGACTTCATACATTTCTTCCAGGTGGGATGGAGATTTCTGAGTCACGGGCTTTCTTCAGCTTTGCTGGCCACCTCTCCGGGTGCTGCAGGGGCCTTGGAAGGTCTGTTCTGAGCTTTTGCTTTGAGCGTGAGCTGGTCCTTGGCTCCAAGGTTGCTGCTCTCACCCAAAAGGCACATGTTCGTACCTCGACCTTGGGTTTGCCTCAACTATTTCAGATGATGTAATGAATTTCTGCCCCTCCCTGCAGACTCACTTAGCACAAACAGCTCTGCAGTTCTAGGATGTTTGGAAGCCAGAACACGCAACATTGCAGAGTGCCTTGGCCTGACGCAACCCGGTGTCCTCAGCTCCTTCAGTGCCACGGGTTCTATCTTCAGCTGCCAAAACTGCTCCACGCCGGTTCTGTCACACCAAGACATGCCGTGCCCTTCTGGGATGCACCCTCATGCCAAAGATCCATCACCTTCACTTCTGAGTGCTGCTCCTGATGCATCCAAGGCTCATTTTTTTTTGCTTTGGGCATCCATTGGTGAGATGCACTGAAGTCTCTGGACTAGAGGGTATGGATGGATGAAGTTCAACTCTTTGGATCCAGTTCAACAGAACTTGTTTTTTCATCTCCTTGTGCCTGGTGGGTAGAAAATCTCCTTCTTGCAATGCTGATTCATCTTAGTTCTCATTTGAGAAGTCTCCAGTGACCTGCTTGGACAAGCTCACCTGAGTTATAAATAAACCCTTGTGTAATCACACTCACATGACAATAAGCTAATGGGCAATGATTGCCAATATGGAGAGGATTTGTCCCTACAGGCAGAGACCTCTCTTCTCAGGTCTCAGCGTTCTGAGGTCGAGTTATCACTCACATCCCTACAGCTGGGTGCTGACGGGATGGGATAGGTGCAAGTGTGGAACTGCACCAAGACACCCCTGGATGGTTAACTCCTGCCCCGAGACAAACAGCTCAGAGGGACAGAGCTGGGAGAAACACACCCATCTGCCTCTCTGCTTGGATACAACCCTGGCTGCAATAAAGGGGGTGGAATGTAACACCGAGTGTTTGATTTTGGCTTTTAACATCCTCCGCTCGTTCAATGCCCAGGTGCAATTGGTGGCACTTTGCAAGCTGGAAGTCCATGTGCTGGGAGTGGGAGGATTTGCTGCTAATCCCCACCCTGACTCATTGCGTGCAGGGACCAGGGTGGGCCCCAGGGCTGAGGCACCACAGGACAAAGCAGCAGCACATGAAAATGTTCCTATCGCGTGCTTTGTCGAAAGCACTTGTGTGCTTTAGGCGCTGTCTGGTGATTTTGCTGGGATTTTGCACTGGTCGTGGGAGGCGGATGCCCGGCAGGGATTGCGGATCCGATGGCTGAGTTCACCCATCCGAGCTGAAGGAAGAGCCATCGTACCCCACTGCCTCCAGCATCTGTGAGGTCGTGGCTACAGGCTGCTTGAACCAATGCCTTACATCGTAGTAGTCGTCTTCCCGTGAACGGAAAATAATTAGGAGATTTTAGAAGCAGCAATTTCTGTCTCCAAACCCTTCTGGACTTTGTCTTGTAGGGGAAAATAAAACCACCACAAGTCATCAAAATTCTGTCTTTATGCCTCGGTTGTGTCTCGGGTTCAAAGGTTTGCCTTTGAAGTGTAAGAGGCTGCCCTGAGGAAGATGTTTTTCGGGAACAAGTGTCTGGAGGTGAGCCCCTGGCTCCAGCACTTGGCTGAAATGGGGATTAGGGCTGATGGCAAAAGCCACAGGCAGTGTTGCCACATGGAGCTCCTGACCCCTCTCCTGTGCCTGGGTGCCACAAAGACCTGGAAATGGGGCTCCGTGAGTTGGAGTCTGCCTTGGTGGCTAAATTTTACTTCTGCTTAGGGGCTGGTTTCCATTGGAATCATTGCCATGCCGGGGAGTGTTCACACCACGACAGCAGTGACACGACGGCGATTCGCAAGGCAGAGAGCACAGACGGTGGGTGCCATCTGACTTAAGGCCAACCACCGTTTTGTTTCTCCACAAAGGCTAAAGCAAGCAATGTTAGGGAGCACAAAGGGCAAGGAGAGACATCAAAGAATGGTTTTAAATTTTGGATCTGTGCCTTTTGCTGGGCTTTGTGGTGGCTCCAGGCTGCCTCGGAGCACCTTGCAGAGATGGAGTTATACTGGGCTTGACATTGGCCATCCTGTGTCTGGTTGCCACAGACACTCTGCAGGATCCCACTGTTCATCCCTACCTGTGTGGGCAGGTGTGAGTGTGTGAAGTGTCCCACACCAGCAAACATAGGTGAAGTCAGCAGCTAACTGACTTCATTACAAAGATCCCATGGAGAGCTGGAGACCTCTCCAGGTCTGTGGGCACTCAGCCCTCCCAGGCTCTCTTTAGTCATCATAAGGCACAAGGAATTTGAATGCTAGTGGTGGTTTTTTCCTTTTCTGGGCATATCTGGGATTGAGCTTGCCAGAGCAAGTGCTGAGGTTTCCTGGGGCATAGTTCTGAGACTGCACAGGGTCAGAACCGAAACTGGGGTCTCCCAAGCCCACCCCTCCAGCCATGCGGGGATGGGCTGGCAAGCTGGGTTTACCCATCCTCAGGCTCTGTTTCTGTTCTTTAGAGCAGATATGTGACTTTTAATAAAGGTTACGCTCTCAAAAGCACCAAAATGTCTTGAGGCAAAGCCTTGTGATAGACAGGGGAGCAGAACTGGGAAGGAGAAGACTTGGAGCACGCTCTTGGCCTGCAGCTGGCAGCGCGTGCCCGTGGGCAGGTACGGGGCGCTGGGGCAGAGACATTCCTGGGCACTGTGAGTCAGCCCAGCTCCTCCCATGACAACTTCACTCATCGAAGGTATTTATAGCACAGGTAGGAGTAGGGGGAGAAATCAAAGAACAGCTTCCCAGAAAGACACATAAATCACTCCAAGAGTTCAGCTCTGGGGTCCTGCGTTATTTGCTTTAACGAGAAAGAATAAAAGCACTGTTGTTATTAGCGATATTTCTTCATTTTATTCCATCCATCTGCTTTTTGAATTAAAATCATCTTTGAGCAGAGAGACCTTTCCATGCAATTCTCCCAGCTTTCAGAGCTACCCCAGCAAGCTGCTAAGGACATGATGTCTTACACAGGAGAAAATATTTTCTCCAGCACAGATCTGCTGAAAAACAACCCAGAAAGTCTGTCCAGGCCGCTGCTTGCTGTCCGAGCTGTCAGGAGACCCGCAGGCCTTCCAGCAAAGCGAAGCAGGAAAGTCAGGAAGGTGCTGTACCCAGCCCGGGTGAGGAAATATTTGCCACGCCCGGAGAAAGACTTGGCCAAGCGCTGGCTGCTCGTCCTCGCTGGCATCGTCCTCGTGCAGGTGCTCACGGAGCAGCCTGAGCCAGAGGGACTGCCGGGGGGAAAGGTTCCTGGGGAGCAGCCCTGCACGCCGGCTGCATGGCTCGGGGCAGCACAGCTCGGGGCTGCACAGCTCGGGGCTGCACAGCTCGGGGCTGCAGAGAACCGCTCCAGAGAAGACAGAGGTGCTCCAGAGGCCCTGGCAATCAATTTCTCATCAGCTTACAGGCACCAACCTCTCGTGCAAACCATGGATGTGCCAGGACAAGCTGGGAGACAGCCGCACGCCTTCTGCAGGCGGTGCTGGGGTGGATTCTCCTGTGCAGAGCACTGAGCTGCGGGCGAGAAGCTGTCCTGTTCCTGCCCCTGCTCCTGCTCTTGGCCATCGCTGCTGCAGCACCGTCAGCAGCAGAGCTGCCCCATGAATTCCTGCACCCCTTCAAGGACACCCCAGGACTCTGGATGGGGGCACAAAGACTCTGGATGGGGACATGGGGCCAGCAGTGGCCAGAGAGGCAGCGAAGAGAGCCCAGAGCTGCAGTGAGAACTGTGCAGGTTTTAACGCTGATCCGTCTGTGGCTGTGATTAGAGATGGGGTTCCAGGAGCTGTGACAAAAGGCTGCAGGCGGTGCACTCACACCGCTGCGTCGGGTTTGTACGGTGCTAACCTTCCTGTGACTGTTGCGTAACTTCTTTCGGTGCCTGTCTGCATGTTGTAATTTGCTGTCAGTTCTCACAAATTAGGAGAAAACAGCTCAGCTCTCGGAACTACGAGAGTGCAGAAGTCCTGTGAACTTTTCTCCTTCTGTAACGCTGTAGGAATAAAAGTGCTAGGATCAGACTTTCACAGTGTGTGTCAACTGAGGCTTTTAAACTAAGGTTTGCTGTTGTTGTATCCTCCAACTGCTGACCCTCCTGGGGAAACAAAACTGTCCGAGCAGCGAGAACAGAAGGGTCAGAGCCACAGCGGGGCTCAGGCACCCGACTCGCTGGTGCCGGCACTGGGAGAGGGTTCAGGGACCTGGGTCATGGGGGGAACCACAGCACAGGGTGAGATGTTGGGAAAAAGCTGGGCCATGCCTAAAGGAAACCGCGGGAGGTGCTGGGAAAGAGAGCTGCTCCAGGGGGAGGCTGAGCCAGAGATCACCAGAGGGCCCTTCTCACCAGCACTTCCACTGCTTCCGTGTTTATCGAGGAGTGACAGGGAATTCAGAAGTGCTTTGTGGTTCTAAGTGTGAAATATGGGATTAGAGCCTGGTCTGGGGCAGCATGGCCACAGATTAATTAACAGAGGGAATGTGATGGCACTGGGTCTGCATAGCAAGGTGCAGCTCAGAGTGCAGCTGCTGCGTCCCAGCCACGGGCAGGGTCCTTGCGTTGGGAATAAAGACACCTGGCTCAGGACCTGCTCCTCATCCAGCTCTGTGGCTTAGTGCAGAGAGACCCTCGTGGCTCCTTGCTGGAAATGCAAGGCCCAGGGCTTTCTGTGGATGCTATTCTGAGTCTCCTGTGTTGGTTTATCACTCAGCCCCTGGGGATACACCTTCCTTAATTATACATCTCAAAGTCTGAGTAAGAGAGGGCTGGATTTCCCCGCCATGCATGCTAGGAAGAGCACGTCCTGGAGCCCAGGTATGGGGAAAGGTCCCCCAGACACCTTCCCCAAGCCATGGTCCATGCTCCATATATATGTTGTGTGTCAGGGCTTCTTGTATGAGGGTCAGTCCCCAGAGGCTTTGCAGCCCCAGCCTTGCCCTTCCATCCTGCAGCCCAGCCTCCCACTCTGCAGAACAGCTTCCAGGTTGTGCTGCTTTACTCAGGGTTGTGTCCAGATGGACATTGAAAACCTCCAGGCATGGAGATTCTGCCAACTCCTTGGCCAACCTCTTCCAATCGCTTGGGACTTAAATAATTTCCGTGACGGACAGCTGGTGTGACTCACTTGTCACAGAAAGCAAAAGCAGTGGGTTCCTCAGGCCCTGATAAGAGCAGAATTCAAATGTTTTGTAATGACTGAGAGCAGCCGCACGTGACCCAGGACGGGAGGAAGCTGGATTGCGCATGCAGCGATTGCAGAAGAGGTGTGGAAAAGCCAAGAGCAGCACCGCGGGGCAAAACGGAGAAGAGCAGGGTGCTGCAGCTCACGGCAACTAGGAGACTTGCTTATCTCAAAAAGAAAGAAAGAAAAAAAAAGCTGAAACAGCTGAATCAGTAACAGAATTTAGCTACTTAATTCCTGTCGAAAAAATGAGCAAGCATTTGAGGCGCAGGCAGGGAGCTGGAGGCGGGGGCAGCAGGGCCATGGTGTCTGTGAGTGGGGTCCAGGGTCTGTGCCTCAGCCTAAGGGGAATGCAGGGGAAGATGTGAGATCACAGGGAGCAAATGCGGAGTTTTGCAAAATTTCGGAATTCTAAAGGCTGTTGAAAATGAAAAGGTCGTTCAACAACGGTGGAGGGTCGAGATCTTACAGCGCTCGGTGTAAAGCCGCTGAGCAAGGACTTCCCAGAGCCCTGCTCATCCCGAAGGCAGCACCAGAGGGCAGCAGAGACAGGACGTGGGCAGCACTCGCAGGGCAGCAGCTCGCGGCGCTTCGCACACCCGAACACTGAACCCCAACCCCAGCATCTGCAAGAAACGCGGAGGATGCCGTCAGTGCTTGCTGAAGGCTGATTTGGTGGGAAACAGAATCTGTCAAAACAAATGAGTGTGCTGGGGTGCAACCCCGCAAAATGGAGACAGAGACCCTGCAATATGAAATCCCCACCACTGAGCCCTACAGGCAGATATTTCACGGTTCCACATGGCACAGGACGGTGAGCTGAGCCGTATGGCAATGCTGATGCAACAGAGGCCACCTCCAACCAGCTTCCAGGCCAGCCACCAGCAGCCTAAGCCTGTGTAACCCCCATGCATTCATTTCAGACCTGGTGGCTTCAATGAGCTAAACACAAAAAGGAACGTCACGCTTGGTCTGTTGCTTGAAGTCTGGCAGTTCATGTCGTGCCCCCAGACCCATCTGGTACGTTCCTGTTTGCTGCAGCATTGGTTTCGGCAGGATGTGATGTGGACAGGACCCACTTGGGTCCCACGCTGCCAGGAGCACACGTCTGTGCAGCCCAGCATAGTGCTGGGAGCGCTGCGGGGCTCTCACCCCGCCCTGCTGTAGCTGCTCCCTGGCACGCACATCACCACGGCAGCTTAGAGGGACGTGCCCCAGCTCCAGCCGAGCTTGCAGGGGACGAGGCAGCCCGGCAGGATGGAGCAGGGAGCCCTGCAGTGCCATGGAGGGATGACGTGTCCCTGTGCAGTCTCAGAGCGGCAGATCCAGACAGGCTCTGTGGCTGGGGCATGCCAGGACCCGGTCCTGTGTTTGCATTCCCAGCCCCGTGCAGGGCTTGTGGCTCCTGGGAGCTGTCTTTTCTGCAGGGGAGCCCCTTGCAGCCCAGCTCTGTGCCGCACAGGTCTCCCCTTCCACGTGAATTCTCAGCCTGTGCCTCTCTCCTTCCCCTCCCATGGCTCCCAGCTCCCTGCTCTGCCTGCTCCAGAGCCTTCCTGCTCCCTACAGCATTCCCAGCCCTTCTCTCCTCCTCCCACCCCTTCCTCCGAGCTCTCTCCTTACCCAAGGCTCTTAGGGCTGTCTCAGCCCCCTTCCTGCCTCCCTGGAGCCCCCCAGTCCCGCTTACACAGGGACCTTTGCTCCAGCACGCGTCCCTGCTGTAGCATCTTTTGTCCTTTAAAGCACACAGCACCCAGATGTGTACGGGGCCAGCCCCTGGGACATTCCTGCCCAGTGCTTTGCCTGGGAGTGTGATGGATATGCAACCCCAGCTGTTTGTCATGAGACATAATAACGTTCCTGTGCCCAGCAGAGTTTAAGTTAGTGCTATGGATGCACCCTGCAGGACCAGGCACGCTGCGAGATGCAGCACTCCACAGATGCTCCAAAAGGGCTTCGCCTGCCCCGTGTCCCTGATCCCTTGCTGCCCTCCTCCCCACGCCCATCCCCAAGCGGCTGAACCCACAGTGGCTCCGTATTTGTTTCAGTGGAGATGTAAGCAGAACGTCTGCACCCCTGCTAGCAGGACTCAGCCCCCAGCACTATCACCGAGCTCTGCGGCAGCATTTCGACTCTGCCCAAGGCAGGAGCACTTCTCCTCACTGGGGTGAGGGGCAATGCCGCTGCGTGCGGAGGCGTGCCATGGGGATGATAAACACAGCTGCTTTCATTAGGAACATTATTCACCCTCTGGCTCGCTCTAATCCAGCCTGTCAGGCTGATGATGTCTCAGGAGTGCAATGGAGAAAATATTAACAGGCTTTATCGTAGCTGGGTCGCAGGGCCTCACCACGGTGCTACGCGCTGTGTTGCACGGCTGGATGAACAGGGGACCTGAAAAGAATGCTGAGAAAGAAGACAAAAGTGAAGGGAAATTACGAGTAACTGAAAAACCAATGAACCCAGTGAACCGCCCCGGGCCTGTGCCTCTCCCTGCCTCACAGCCTCAAAGAGCCCATCCACAGCCAAGAGCCACGGAGCTGAAAATGGATTGAAGAAACTGTTCAGTCAGCAAAAAAGAATGAGTGAAAATCCTTTACAGGAGACGAAATATTGGGTGACGAGGACCATGGCTGAGGAAGGGGGGGGAGAGCAGGGGGACATGCTGGCACCGAGGTGGTGATGGGAGCCCCTGGGGACACGGAGGTGACCAGAGGTTGTGGAGTGGTGGCCCAGGGACATGGTGGGGCCCAGTACAGCCATGAGGTACACGAGGTAATGACACAGCAGGGCTGTGAGGGGCACTGAAGGGACACAGCCGGGCCCTGAGGTGCGCGGCATCACTGGGGAACATGGCAGGGCCCTGAGAGACACGGGCACATGGCACAGCCCCGGGGCGCACGGGGACACAACAGGGTGGCGGGGCACACGGCTCAGCCCTGAGGTGTGCTGAGGCCCAGGGACATGGCACAGCCCTGAGGCACACGAGGACGCGGCTCAGCCCGCAGGCGCACGGCGGGCGCAGCCCTGAGGTGCTCCCAGGGCCCCAGCCCGGCCTCGCTCCGTCCCCCAGCGGCGGCTGCCGCCCTCAGCGCGGCCTCAGCAGCCCGGGACCGCCCGGCAGCTGTCGCTTTAAGAGCGCCGAGGCCGCGGCCGCCCCCGCCCTCGCCCTCGCCCTNCGTTCCGCTGCGGCCCTCCCGCCGCGCCGGAGCCCGAGGGGTTCCTGCGGCCCGGGCGGCTCCGGCCCGGCCCTGTGGGCAGTCCCCGGCCTGGGCTGAGTGCAGCGGCGTCCCCAGAAGCGCGGTTCCGCGTCCCCAGCTGCCGCGCTCGGCTCCACCCGCTGCGGTGTGGAAGAGCCCCCGAGAGCCGCTCGGGGCATTTCGTGGCCGCACAGCGCTCGGTTATGCCGCAGCCCGGCCCAGCCCCTGGGGCTGGCTTTGCTGGGCCTCTCTGGCCCCCAGCGGGCCCTGTGCTCCCGGCGGGTAGGGCTGAGCCCCGGGCCGGGCCCCGCTGCGGGTTTGCAGCCCCTCGGGGCCGTGCCTGGGGCCACAGCGCTGCTGGAGGGAGCGTCGGGATGGGCTGGGGTGTGCAGCCATGGGCTGGGGTGTGCAGTGGAGTTGCTCACCCTCAGCTCCCAAAAATGAGTTTTTCCTCACCGAATTAGGCACCGCTGGACAGTGGTTTCGTTTCCTCCTTGTTTTTTCTTTCTTTTTATGAAAGAGCATTCCATTTTTGTCCCCCTAAAGTAGACTTCTGTGGGAAAGCTTTGCTTTTAAACTTTTATTTTGGCCTTTGCTGGTTGCTGCTCAGTGTTACTGCTGTGCTCGTCCCTCTGTCCCTCTCAGGCAGGCAGCTCCATCCCTGCTGTGGGGCAGGCGGTGGGTGAGGATCAAGCATCTGTGGCTGCCTCGTGTCACTGCTCCAGTGGGATCCCTTAAGCCAAAAGGAAAGAGGAAAGAAAAGAAAAAGCGGTGAAGTGGAACCTTGGGTGTTTCGCTTTCTTGGAGGCAGAGGGGGAATAGTGTTACACGGGAGGGATGCTGAGGGTTTTGTTTCATTGCTGCTTGTGTTCTGAAATTGAAAAATAAAACACTTTGAAATGCTTCAGTTTCAGCACTGAGCTCTTCTTTCTCTCTTTAATGGACTCTGTTGGTAAAAGAGGAAAGAGAGCTCTAAAAGGCAGCTCAGCTTGGTGCTGCCCATGGGCCTGGTGTCTGGGAGGAAAAGGGGAGCGCCGGGGAGCGGGCGGCAGTGCTGCTGCCTGGGGCTCCTTCTGCCTCTGGGTTCTGGATCTGTTGTGAAGCTGAGGAAAGCAACTGGATTTTGACAAGCCCTAAATCTATTGCCCCTGTGTGCCGGCCCCCGGGAGATGCTGGGGGCTGTGAGGATCCTCGTGCTGCTGGAGGTGGTGCGTGGCTTTCTGCTGGTGCTGGGCTGATGGAGTGAGTGTTGCATTCCTTGCTGCATTCCCAGCCTTCAGGAGCCGTCCATGGGGCACCTGGGGGCTCTGCTTCCTTCTCCTCCCCAGGTGACCTCCCCCAGAGCGGGCTCCTTGCCTTTCCCACGACTTTTCCTCTTTCCCATTCGGTGCACTGCCCAAGAAGCCTTTCACTGTGTCACGTGTGCCCTGGGTTTGGTTTGTACACCATGGAGGAGCAGTGAGCACAGGTCTGTGGTGAGGGAGGGAGAGCCAAGAGCAACGGGAGCGGGGTGTAATTGAAAGCTGTCGGGGTGTAATTGAAAGCTGTCAGCTCTGCCACGAGGGAGGACCTTCAAAGTGTGTGGCTGTCAGCTGAGGCTTGGGGCAGTTCCTTGGGTAACAGCGAGTGGAGATTTGGGTTTCCCAGGCCTGGACAGCCATTGTGGGGACAGAGGCAGAAAGGCGCTTGGCTCCCAGACACCGCGGAGTTGTCTCAGCTGCAGTCCGTGGGTGCCGTGGGACCTGGATGGGTGATGGCCCTGTAGGGCTGCTCCTGCAGCTCTGCACCACCCGATGCTGCTCTCCTGCAGGTGTCCTCAGGTAACTTGAATGTAGTTGAAACGCTCAAGAACCAGAGTCTCAGAGCCTGGAGCCCCTTCAAGGGGGAGAGCAGAGCAGGGAGCAGCACATCCAGGTGATGTGCTCGGGGAACGGTGCAGCTGAGCCACTGTGCTCAGACACTCTCAGCTGGTGTGAGACCAACTGGGGGAGCGAGGGGCATGGGAAAGGCTCTGGCACCCAGGGAGGGGCAGGAATCAGGAATGTGCAGATCTGACTTGGGGCAAACACCCAGCACCATGCTGAGCAGCACAGTGGCTGCCTCTGCCAGGCACACCTCGGCAAGATGGGCTCAGGGCAGGCTCTCTGCGAGCCCTGGGGTGAGACTGGCTGCTTGGTTCCCTTCTTCCCTAAGTGTTCCGCCATCCCCTTGGGCTTTGTATCTGTGTTTGTATCTGTGTTTGCCAGACGTTGCCTGTGCTGCTCTTAAACTGCAGCTGTTTCTGCAGGTTCCCAGTTTCGGCACAGTTGTTCTTACTGTGTTTATTTTAGTGGCTATAAACTGATTTTTAAAAGGGAGTTGGAATCTGAGCCCAAGAGTCTCATTTTTCTTCTTTTCCTCATGATTTCCTTGAGAAGCTGCACTGTAGGATGTAGCAGCTGAGGCTGTGGGTACCACCTCCCCCTTTCCTGCCCTGAGCTTACAGAGGAGGATTCCCAGGGACCTGGGCAGCTGTCCTCCACCTGAGCAGTGCACTTTGCTTTTAGTGGCTGACGTGTGGTTGGGGAGGGTGTTTGCTCTTAATCTTATCAAGTTAGGAACTTGGCGAAGGTGTAGAAAGCTTGAAGGAGTTTTTTTTTTTTTTTTTCCCCCCTCATATTGTTTTGTACAGCCTGAATGTTTGCACTCAAACAGAGCTATGGGTCTTTTAAAGAACCAGAGGGCAAAAAGCTTCTTCAGGGCAAATACACACGAGGCTGAGCTGCGTTTGGAGCTCAAGGTGCCCCCGTTGCCCAAAGCAGTTGCAATGTGACTCTGTCATTCTGTGCTGCACAGAGCAGAGCCCCTCGCAGTGGTTCCATGTCACACCCCATGGTTAAGGTGTAGGGGATCGTCCTGGAACTTAGCAAGGAGCTTTAGTGTGAGAAACCGAGAGAGAGTGCCCAGCGTGGGGAACCTGATGCCCTGCTCTCAGGGGAGTCAATGCGCGTTGCCTTTCCGCTCCGATCTTTGCTTCTTTCTGCTCGTTTCATAACAGTCACTTCTGCAAGTTGAACTGAGAATAGGTGCTGGAAGTGGTGAATAATCGCTTCCCTTGGATTAATCCAGCGCTGGGAAGAGCCAAGGATTCCTCATGATCTCTTGTTAGACAGGCTAATTTTTTTTTTTCCTTCCTGTATGCTGTGTTGAACATTGAACAGGGATTTCTATCCAAGAATTTTAAGGAAAACCTTCCAAAGGATGTGAATGGCTAACTGGGGGCAGCAGGGAAGGGGCTGTCCGAGGGACACTGCTGGGAGCAGCTGGTGCAGGGTGGGACAGCTCCCCTGGAAGGGAGGGAAGGCCTGGCTGCAGTGTGCTCTCCCTGCCTCCCTTTGGAGTGCCACAGAGCTTGGTGGTCCTTGCTTGGAGAGCCGGGGGGCTGCAGCTCTGAGTCTGCAGGTATGAGTGGGATGCTCATGCAGTACCCACCGCAGTGCTCCTTCTACAGGAACACAGCAGAGACAAAGCAGCAGTGAAATGTGGGAATCAGCTGCTGCACTTCTTCTCCAACTCTTTGCTCTGTTCGTGTTTCCCCAATGCTTTCGCCAAAAGGAATGTCCATGGCCTGCTGGGGATGTAGCACAGCGAGCAGCGTGGGGCTCGTGGATGTTCCTGGGGCTTCACTGCAAGCTTAGGTCAGGTTCTCCTGCATCACTTCAAGCAGCTTCAGAGTAAAGGTGGCTTTTGAGACAGCTTGTTGTTCCCTCGCTTCTCTGCAGAGCTCCTGCTCTGCGGCTTGTTCTTTTCCTCGGGAGTGTGATGTCTGTGGGGAAATGCTGATATACATGTCCAGAATCCAGGTTACTGCTGTTCTCTCTTTGATGGGTTCCTTTTCAGGATGATGCTCAACTTGCAGCTCTGACAATTTTTCTTACGCTCTACCGGTGCCTGCTTAAAATGAAGTGCTTGTAGCCTGCAGAGAATGAAAACGTGATGCTGCAGCGAGGTGTTGGCAAGCTGTCCTGCTGCCTGCAATTGTGTGGGAGGAAAAATGGCTGCTTGGTTGTGTGACCCCAACGGGGAGAAGAGCAGCTGGGGTTTAACAGACTGGTTAAAAACCGTGTAGGCCCCCAAATTCTCCGGAGACATCTCTGCTTTCCTAGAAGCTTCCTTTAACAAGCTGATTTCTCAGGCTGATTGCTTGCAGATGAGATCATGCAGTGTGTTTTGCAGGGAAAGAATCTGAACTTCGACGGGTGAGCCAGAAAGTTTTAACACACAAGTCACATGCCCGGCGTCCTCATGGCACACACAAAGCACCAGAGACTGCGAGAGCATCCATCTCAGGGCGGCTTTGTGCTCCAGGGAGAGCTCTCCGCATTAGCAGCGTGCCAGGGGATGCTCTTGAGCGCTGGGTCCTGTTGCCTGGAGAGCAGCAGGACAGAGCCAGGAAGCGTTCCACCTCCCCTTAGCTCTGTTTCTCTCTTTAGTGTGTGTGGTGCTGGGGTAAGCCCGAGCGAGGGAAGGCTCTCATCTGCCTTAATTCCACAGACGTTTCTCTGCTGGCATCAGCAAAGGAATTTGTGTAGGATTGATGATATTTTTGCTGTTAATGCATCAGAACTTATTCGACAGTGAAAACTTCATAGCAACGCTCTGCCGCAGAGGATCCCACGAATCTCTGGCCCTCTCGAAACAGACGTTGTTCTCTGTTTCTTTTGATAGCAACTGAGCTTAAGGTGTCCTTAATAGAAAAGCCTTTTCTTCCAAAATAATCACAGCCATAGCTTGAGAACGTTGAGAGCTCTGCAGAGCTGTTGTAAGGTGATGCTGGGTGCGCTGCCAGCGATGGGCACGCGCTCAGCGTTGTTGCCAGGAGCTGCAGGGACAGGCCCTTCCCGCAGGCAAGGTGGGAAGCACCTTCCTGATCCCAGGGCCTCTCTGGGCCTGCAGTGATTTCCAAACTGAGGCAGTGTTATTTATGCAAAACTACTTGATTTGATGGGGAGGGTCACTGATATTGGGAGCGGGAGCTGAGGGGAGCCACTTGTTTATCTCTCTTAATAAAAAATAATAAAACTGGAGTCAGATTATGCAGAGAAAACTTCAAATCCTAAGCCTGGAATCTGCTGATGTTTCACACAGCGTGAAGGCAGCGTGCAGGAAGCTGCGTGCCCTGAAGGCCCGTGGTGCTGCACAGCACTGCTCCGCTGCCCGCCGTGGGCCCTCAGTCCGAGGGTCACCTCTGGGAGCTTTCCCTGAAACCAACAGCAGAAAATCAGCCCTGTGGGTGAGCGCAGGCTCGGTGGAATTGCTGTTCTGTCCCTCTGTTCTGTCACTTGGGCATGTCGGTGCTGCTGGAGTTACATAGAAGTCCTCCCCAGTGCACAACTTCCCAGAAGTTCGTAAAGAGTAACTTTGTTGCTCTTTACAGCTGTAAAGCAGGTGAAAGCAGAAAGCAACATGTTAAAATATCTACTTCTATGTCACTGTGTTTTATTTCCTAGGTAAGATAGCTGTGAAGGTTTCCTTACTCAAACTAATAATCCCAGGGTCTATTTTGTAAAGAAAAAGGACTGGCAGAGCCCTTGCCGCTCTGCGTGCTTGCAGCAGGGCTGGGTGCTCGTCGTAGCAGCTCCAGCGTTCTGCTCTCTGTCCTGCTCCTGGCTGGGACCCTGGGGCTGGGGGCTGGCTGGGGTAGTGCTCTCTGCCCTGAGAAATGCTGCCTGCACCTTGTTTTGTCCTTGAAGCTTCGAGCTGCTGAAGCCCCAGCCCTCTCAGAGCTAATGCTCGCAGAATGCGTGAGCAAGGAATTAAACTGGGTGGAGTTGTTCCAAAATGTGGATGTGGGGCCTGTCTGCTGCTCTTGCAGCAGCTCTCCGGGTGTTTGCCTGGAAGGGCTCCCAGCGCAGGCGATGCTCTCCTGACCTGAGCTGACTTTCCTTTCTTGATGCTCGGGTTCCGTGCCCAGCTCTGACCACGTTGCTGTGCAGCGCAGAGCTCCGCATGTCGGGGGAACCTGAAATGAGTCTGCTCCCGTCGGGGGGTGGCAGGGGGGTGACATGGGAGATGGAGGAGAGGGCGAGAGGACAGGAGGAGGGAGGGACAGACAGACGGACAGACAGATAGATGAAGTCAACAGTTGTGCTCCTTCCCCAGGACTGTCGTACGTCCCGAGTCTGCCAGCTGCAATGTGGGAGCCAGCAGAATAGGGCGGGGTATTTTCTTCCAACCAGATGAATTTATGCAGTGAAAATGAAAAGTTTAGCTTCTCTGGGAATAGCATTTAAGGTGTAAAATCGTTCCACCCATCAGTGACGGAGAGCTGCTGAAGGGTGAGAGTACAGAGAGCAAGCTCGCGGGGCGCAGTGTCTGTTCAGCTTTTCTTTTTGCTTGCAGGGTGAGAACCTGGGCATGTTCTGCTATGTACGGTTTGGTGCTCTCAGTCATTTGTGTTGCTTTCTTATGGAGTTAAACTAGCCAAGCTTCAGGTTTCATCATCATCTGTATTACTGCTGTGTTATTTCACTTGTGCTCGTTTGTTTCTGCCTGTCAAAGGACACACACACAACCTGCAGCAGAAATAGCTGCAGTACCAGCGTTGTGCAGCACTAAATGTCAGCCCGTGGGGAGGGCCTGTCAGCAGGCTCGGGGCTGTTTCCCTGCTCCTGACGAGCTGTCCCACCTCCGGGCAGGGTTACGGGAGCTTCCAGGAACGCTGCTCTCGTTGCTGTTTGTAGTGGAGCTGAGCTGGGGGTGCTTGTGAGCCTCCAGTGCCATGCAGTTGTTTGGGAGGAGGTGCTGCCCGTGTGTGCTGTGGGACAGGAGAAATGGGCAGAGCAGCAGAGCCAGCCGTGCAGAGCTCCTCGCTGCTCTCCTGCACTGGGTCCCAGCGCTGTGAACTCATCCCAGGCACTTTGTTTGGAGTGCGTGCGTTTTGAATTTGTCTGGGCTGTGGTGGAGATCATTAAAATATCCCAGCTTCAGTGTCCTTCCTCTTCCCATCAGCTTGATGCCATCTATCTCTACAGCCAGCAGCAATGTTCTGTTTCCTCCCATGTGTTGGAACAACGCAGGCAGGGCCTCAAGCAGCCTTGCTCCTTCGGCCCCAGGACCGACCCCCCTGTGATGAGCAGCAGCTCAGTCTCCAGTGTGGCATTTCTTGGCCTCATCCCAACGCTGGAAGGACACCCAATAGCAGCAGCGCTTCTGAGACATCCCCAGAGCATGGACCGAGTGGGGAATGATTTTTTGAATTGCTGCAAACTTCTTGAGAGCTGTTGGCTGCCTGGCTTTCAGCTTGCGTTCTGGAAGTCTTGAGAGCTTTTGTGTTCGAATACAGAGCTGAGGTTAAATGCCAAGAAGCAGTCTGTTCTGGGGGGTGTGAATTAGTGCAGGGACAGGCTGACACGGTGTGCTGACCCTGCCTGGGCCCTGGGCAGGGCACTGCAGCACGCAGTGGTAGCCAGTGTCCCTGACAGCACGTGGGTAGCCCGTGTGTTGTCCTCGTTAGCCCAGTTTGGTATCATCTAGAAAGAGGGGTTCATCTCTTCAGAGAAGAATCTTCAGATCATCTCTTCAGAGAAGCTCACTGTGAATCTTTCCTACAAGTGCTGGCAGTAATTCTGCCTCTTCTCAGTTGCTGTCACAGAAACATGGAAGCCCTGCTTGGAGGGGACATCTGGAGGTCTTCAGCCTGACTCCTGCTCGAGGGGGGACTGTCTCCAGCGTGGGATTGGTGCAGCCATGGCTTTGGCCCAAGCCCTGAAAGCGCAGGCGATGGCTCAGGGTGCCGTGCCGGCTCAGCTTTTGTTTGCTTTCGCTTGAGCTGTACCTACTGAGCCACCCGGCCGTGTGGGGTTAGGTTTGGATTACCTCATCCTGCAGGTTTCAAAACATTTCAGTGAACTGTTAGGAAATATCCCACTAGGGCTAATAGTGTGTAATGGATCCGAATCCTTCGTCTTTTCTGTGCTAGCATGGGAAATATGAGCCCATCCTAGTGCTGTGTCCAGAGTCCCACAGGAGGTGCTTTCCCCACGTCTGCATGGGCTGTTGCAGGTGAAGCAGTGCCCGCAGGACACGTCTCGTTGCTCAGATGAGCACGAGGATGTTTTTCCCCCAGTGTCAGTGGTGGTGTCTGTGCAGATGGATGGAGGCTTGGCGGGGCACAGGACGGCACAGCGAGCATCCCTCGCCCCGGGGCCAGCTGTGAGCCCGGGCTGAGGCCACCCATACACAAGGCATGCTGCTGCCTTTCATCTGCCCTCCTCGCCGTGGGAGGGGAGTGTTTTCCCCAGAGTCTGTGTTTGTTTCAGAAAAACACCGGGTCACGAGTTGAGGCTGCCCACTGGGGCTGCCAGTCGTGTCCTGGGTGCTAATGAGAGCCGGACGGCTCTCAGCTTTGCAGAAAGAAGCTTGCCTGCAGAAATGCCCCAAGCTTCTGGGCACGTAGTGAGGCCAGAGCGGGGGCCTCCCGTGTCATCTGGGCTGGGCTGGTTTCTCCAGACAAAGCTGAGGATTGCAACATCCCTGCACTGACTTGCTCGCACCAAAGGGTTCGGTGCGTGGAGCTGCTGGGGTGGAAACCTCCAGAACTGAGGCTGCTGCTGGGCTGAAATGGGGCTGTGTGTGCTCCCCATCCCTGGCTCAAGGGGAGATCTGAAACAGCTCACAGCACCGAAGTGAGAGCCGTCTCCTGGTGGGCTGAAGGTGATGATGGTCCTTGCTGAGGAATCACAGCAATGTGGCCGCTGCTGTTGGCAGCTGCTCGCTGTGTGCTGGTTTGGGCCAGGGGTGCAGGGGTCAGGTTTGGGGTCAAATGGCCAGAGGGTCCAGGAGCAACAGCTACAGGACATCAGGGATGTCAGCGAGGGGCTGGCTGCACCTGACAGCTCTTGTTCTGATCAGTGACTGCTGCAGGGCCTGTCCTGTAGGAGCTGTAATGGCAGCGTGGCTGGGAGCTGGGCTCAGCCCCCCGGTTCTGCTTGTCCCCGTGTCCCTCCCAGGGGAAAGTGAGCAGCATTCCATGTGCTGCTGCTCCTCGCCGAACCCTGCAGTCAGTGCTTATGTGGTTTTCTGGGCCTCTCTGCTTGTCTTCTCCATGTCTCTGGGAGAAGTTCTGCAGTGAAGGCAGCTTGTTAGCTTTTCCAGGAGCTGGGTCCAGAGTACGTGCCCGGATGGTGGTCTGCTGGCGGAACCTGCGCCTCAGGGGTTCACATGGGAGGGAGCAGCAGGCACAGCGGTGCTGCAGGTGAGGCAGGGCCTGGCCTGGGACCTGCACCGTCCCCCTCGCTCCAGACTCACTGCAGTGCTGGGGGCAGACAGAGCCGTGTGCTGAGGTGGGGGAGAGCAGGAGGACAGTGCTCAGCACAGTGGGTGCTGTCCCATAGGAGGGTCACGGGAACGGGCTGAGCCCTGCCTTGCAGGAGCAGTGGCCACTCTGCAGCACTCCTGTTGCGGGATGCTGGAGGCTGCATGTGCAGACAAGGGAAGAGGCCAGAGCTGTCCCGCCTGGGTGGGTCCTGCTGTCCAGGGATAGGGAGGGATGGCTGTTTGCAGATCATGTGTTTCTCTGCCCCTCTCTGACAGCTCAGTCGGCAGAGATGGCCAAGGGAGAGTGTTTACACGTCTGCACTGAGCACTGCCCTGTTCCTCGTCTGGATGACGCCTTCCCTGGGGCTCTGCCACTACAGCTCAGCTCACTCTGCCTGTCCTGACCTGCAGGTGTAAGCAGGCACAGCTTGCCTCCTCTCTGCTCTGGTGCCTGCCCTTGAGGCAGCCCAGAATGTAGCAGCTGGGGAATGTGCTTGCAGATGGAGCAAATGGGAGGCTGCAGGGTGCTGCGGGTTGGACCTTAGCTGATAGTGCTACAGCCCCAAATGAGAGATGTTGGGGGCTCGGGAGGGGGAGTCCCCTGCTTTGCTCCCTCCCCAGCCCTTCTCCTCCCTGGATGGCAAAGTGGTGCTGAATGCTCCTCTGCTCCCCATCCCAGCAGAGACAGTGCCTTGCTGAGCAGTGCCCAGCAGTGAGCTGCATGCAGCGGAGGCTGAGTGCTTCCCTCAGAGCTCTGCTGTGCTTTGTACTGCTCACAGCTGCACAGGCTGTGTGTGGCCAGGGTCTGTCCCACAGCAGGGGCCTGCGTGTCCCCGCTGCACTGCCTTGTCCTCATCCTTCCATCATCCTGCAGGGCAGCTCTGGGCAGCATGTCATGCATCACAGTGCTTTGTCAGTATTTTTGGGAGGGTATCTCGCATCCTTCCCACTTTCCCCCCCTCTGGGCCAGGTTCTGCTCCACCTCCCTCCCAGGTGTGTGGCTGGGGGCAGGAGGAGGCTGACACCAGCAGAGCTGGGCTGGGTGCCTGTGCCAGGGGGACACCGGTGTGCTGTCACTGCTCGTGGGTATACACAGAGCTCCTGCACGGCACTAAGAATGCCTGCAGAGGTGGAGGTGGGAGCTGGCTTCCACCGCTTCTCCCTGAAAGAGCAAACACTGGGTGCATGCAGCCCAGCTCCTGGGGGGACCGTCCCTGCTCTCCAGCTCCTGTCCCTGCTCAGCCAGAGATGCTCTGGTGAGGCCCTGCTGCTGTTTGCTGGGAGCTGTCTGCTGAGGTCTGGCAGGAAAAGCCTTCAGGCTCTATGCTAGTTCTTTCCTTATTGTCACTTGCACAGTCAGTACTCTCTGGTCGCAGCTCCTGAGGTGTGGTGCATCTCTTCTGGCACTCCTTTCTGCAGTGTGATTGTGTCGCTTTTCTTCCTCAGGAACTTTGTGCTCTGTGCAGAGGGATCAGCTGAGCTGTTCAAGACCGTCAGTCTGCCTTGAGCTGTGTGTCAAGCTGCTTTTGCTTTAGCACCAAAATGCTGCCCAGTGTCCACCAGTCACTTACTTTCCCCCAGTGCTCCCTGATCGTGCAGCAGCTGAGGTTGGTGCTCTGGTTCCCCAGCCATGAGTCGCAAAGTTCTGCTTTGTTGCTCAGACTCACCCGAGTATAGATGCTATTTTTAAACACTGGAAGAAAAAGCTGCTTTTAAGTCTGCTGAAACGTGCCTGGGTTGTAAATAATTAACGATGCTTTCAAGGCATTATTTTTTTGTTTTGAGACCACTTTTTATCTCTTCTGATAATGCTCTTGAATGCAGTATGGGCACCTCAAAACCAGCCACATTGTCCCATATTGGGATAAACAGATTTGTGTCTAAACTCGTATGTGGAATGTGTCTGCTAGTGGGTCTTGGTCTGTTGGTCTGATTGTTGCTGAAGCCAAGCACAATCTGTTGGAAACTACAAATGCCAGCCCTGGCCTGAGCTGGTTCTGCTTCCTTGCACTTTGGAAACCTGCTCATGCTGCAGTAAGCAGTCCTGTGCAAAACCAAAACAGGGTCTGTTGATGTTGTTTCTGGTCCTTTGAGAAGATGACTTACTGGTCACATGTGCTGCTATGAGGTCATTAGGAAGCCTCTCAAATGCAGCACTTGAGAACCGATGATGCTATGGCAGAAGTATGCTCCCTCTGCGATGCGAGATGCAGAGCTTGCTGAAATGCTTCAGTTTGTAATAGCTTTGAGTGGGATCTGTTATCGTGCATATTTGTGCTCCTTCCAGTGGAAAAAGCACTGTTTTGTGCTTTGCTTTGTGCCTAGGATTGATTGGTGAACATACACGGCGGGATAAAGTTACATTTCAGAGGGCATCCAGCAGAGCCTGTTGCTGTGCTGAAGTGCTGGAGGCGAGTCCAAGTGCCAGGTCAGCAGATTTGTGAGCAGTGCTTTGTGCCTCCAGCACCAGCGGTCCCCTGGGAAGGAGCCTGCACGCTGCACCTCCTCCCGGTGCTGCAGGGGAGTGGGGAGTTCTTGCTGGACCCTCGATGTTGCTTCTGTGATGGGCATCTGCTTTGCTGGCGTCCCTCCTGGACTGCCTGCCCGGAGGGACCTTCTGCCACTGGCTGCTCTCGGTCATCCACTGCAAATCCTCTTGTCCCAGCCTGGTCCACGTGCAGTGCCGTGCTGGTGGGACAGGCGTT
This sequence comes from Penelope pileata, assembly GCA_013396635.1. NCBI lineage: Eukaryota > Metazoa > Chordata > Aves > Galliformes > Cracidae > Penelope > Penelope pileata. Next base: position 243,027 of record WBMW01005580.1, read on the forward strand.
ATTTTGGCAGAAGAGTGGGTCCTCTGTGCTTGATCTGAACTAGTTATACCCTCTTGGGGCAGGGCTTCCCAGGCACAGAGTCTCGTGTCTGTTCTGCTACAGCTGGTCATGTGCTTGTGCCCCAAGCTGTGGGTGAGCCCCAGGGATCGCCCCATCGTCTGGGCTGATTAACACGCTGAGACACGGGGAAATTTCCCAAGGGGAAAAATAAATAGATTTCTGTTCTCAGCACAGAGGTGGATTGTGTGGCTGAAGTGAGGCAGGGGGGAAGATGGGGCAAGCAGGCATCTGCCTTGCCCATGTGAGCACAGCTGGGTGTTCCAGGTCAGATGTGGTGTGGGCAGAGCGTGGCTCATGGCTCTGTAGTCGGACCCCTCTGTCCCTCGTGCATCTGGAGGTACATGGTGCTGGGGTCTGATCGTACAGCAGCAGCTGCATGCTCAGTGTGGCTCCATTTCTCAAAGCATGAAATCACAGGAAATCACAGCCTTGTGCTCTGTCACCCACCTGCCCTGTCCCCAGCCCTCCTTCTCCATCTCCTTGTCCCATTCCTTGGAGCTGTGCTGGTCCCCGGTGCTCCTGCAAATCTCAGTCCTGGGCTCCTGTGTCAGAGCACAGGGATGGCCGTGCTGGTGCTGTTTGGGTTCCTTGTGCTGGTTCCATGGAGGAGCAGTGTGGGGCTGAGCAGTTCTGCTGCCACCACAGAACCTCAGCGATGTCACCTGTCCTGCTGTCATGCTCGGTAATGCTCCCCCCAAGTGCCACCCGGTACTGAGCTTTGTATTTTCTTTGTTCCTGTATTTTTAAAAGAGAAGGAAGTATCAGTGAGCCTGGCCCTGTGGGATGCCCACCCGAGGAGAGCTGCAGGGCTGTGCTGCTGTGCCCAAGGTGCCCCTGGCCCCGCTGTCACCTCCGGGCTCTCCCTCTTCCAGCACAGACCCCAGCACAGAGCCCAGGTGACCGAGGAGCCCCGTGGCCACCGTAACCCTATGGGCCGGATTTAATCTGTGAGTGGTTACACGTCTGCTTGCCACCTTTCCCCAGGGGACAGCTGTGACGGGTGAAGGACTTTGAGTGCATTGCAGTGATGTCTGTGCTGGGTTTTTCCCGGCCACGTTAAGCAAGAAAGTGCAAGCTGGCACTGCGGGGCGGGCCTGGCCTGCCTCTGGGACTACATGGGCCCTGCTTCCTGAGCAGGAGAGCTGCTTTATGTTGTGGTTTTACTAAATGAATTCAAAGCTTGGCCTTTCTCCAGGCCGAGTCCGGGCCGAGTGCCAGCAGAGCAGCCCCCGGGGAGAGCTCTGGAGCGAGGAGGGGCCGGCGGAGCAGGGAAGAGCGGAGGAATCCGAGGAGGCAGATTTGCCTTGCAAACAGCTCCCTTTCCATCTGCTCGGTCAGGAGTTGCTATAGGAACTGCGCTGATAGAGAGAGGCAGGGCCATCTCCTGGGCCCGTCTGTGTGCCCCGAGGAGGGGAGGAGTTACTCAAGTTTGAACATATCGTGTGCGCTGGTGGAAAGTTGCGAGGAATGTCGAAACGGCAGCCTGGCTCGGGCCGTGGAGCTCAGGATACGCGTTGCGGCCGTTCCCCGCGCTCAGCAGCCCCCGAGCGAGGCAGGTAGGGGCCCTCGGTCACCGCCACGACGGGGGACAGCGAGAGGGGGCTGGCTGCGGGGGGGGGCAGCGGCAGGGCTGGGGGCGAAGCTCTGAGCAGCGCTGGCAGGGGATGGCTCTCTGCTCTGCTCTGCTCTCCTCCCGTGGCTGCAGGGGGATTCACAGAGCTGCCGTTTGGTTTTCAGCCGGTCGTGCCTGCGTGAAGGGCTGGGGGTGAGCGGAACCGGGCTGGCAGTGGGGCACCGGGGGTGCTGAGCTCCGTGCCCCTCCTGCTGGCACTGCTGCTGGGTTTGGTCCCTGTAGCACTGCTTCAGACTCACCCAAACGCAGAAGTGGAAGCGTGCAAGATGCTGATCCTGAGAGCCCAACCCCGTGGGGCTTTCCAGCAGTTGTTCCTGATAAGTCTGATGGTTTCCTGGTAAACCCCTTTTCTCAGGTGCTGAGAACTTTCCGAAACAGCTCTGCTCCCGCTGGAGCGTTCCAGGGTTGCTCTCTGCTCCACGGGTTTTTGCTTAATAGTTGGGCTGAAATTTCATCCGCTCTCTGTGCGTCACGGAGGACAGTATCTTTGTTTTTTTTTTGCTTTAAGTAAGAAGTGGATAGTGTTGCTCTCTTCTGAGAGGCTGCCCGGGAGCTGTGGGGTGATCTCTGCAGGGACACACAGCTCCCACCATGGCACAGGGAGACCCGGGAGCTCGGCTGGAGGAGAGCTCTGGTCACATTAATTACCTGATAGCTGCCTGGCTGAAAGCTTGCAGGCAGTGACCCTCTGCTGTCACTGCTGGTGGGATCGCAGATGTTCTTATTTCGGAGATCCACTTCCAATATTTTACTGAATTGCTCCTGCATTGCTTTGTGGCCGTGTGTCCCAGGGGCTTAATGTGCACAGTGGGCTGTGGAATTTCATTTCCTCAATTTTAATTTGCTGTTTTTAATTTCAGTCTATTTTCAGTATGGAGGAGGTAAATGGGATCTTTTCTTTGGTCTACACATCATTATTTTATGTATTTTATTTTTCTCATGATTTCTTGTATTTCCCTCCTCTTTGCTTCAAACAATCCCAGGATTTTTGGTTTTTCCAACACTTACCTGCCTGTGTGTTGTGGGATCTCATTACTTTTGTGAGCTCCTGTTTCTGGTCTGTCTCAAGGAATTCCATCTGGCTCTGCCCTTCTGCTGTTCCATGGCAGTGAGAGCTGTGAGAGCTTTCCATGTGTCCTTGTGTTTTTCTTTGTTGATAAACAAAACGTGGTCTGATGGCTCAAAATGCATGGTGGTAAGCAGAGGGCTTCTCTGTAGTCCTGCTAGGTATTGTGCTGGAACACTGACCTGATGAGAATTTCATCTCTGTGCGTGAGAAGTTCAACTTTATCTTTCGGAGTTGTGCAGCAGATAGCAAACCCCGCAGAGCACAGAGCTGCCGGGAAGTCCTGGCCGCGTCTCCAGCGGCTGATCCCGAAGCATTGCCCCTCTCTGCTCCCATCTTTGGCAGGCACTTCACAGATTAAACTTTAGAAGCACTCTGTAGTAAACAAAGCTTGCGGAGAGCGTGTCGCAGCCACGTGCACGCAGGCTGCTCGTGCTCTGCCCGGCCCCGAAGGAGTGAGCCCCATGGTGGAATGCAGGCAGTGATCACAGCTCGTGCTTCTTGCTGCTGTTGGAAAAGCTCCTGCTCCAGGTTGGTCTCTGTGCGTGCATGGCATGGCTCGCTTTTCACATCTGTCAGTGTTTTGGGGTGAGGTTACAGCAGTGCTGTAATGATGAGGTCAGTGACAGGTGCACGGAGTTTTCTTTTTCTGAATGAAGGGATGTTTTACAGAACTCATAAAATGCAGCTTTTGGTATGAGCATTGCTGCGGTGCTTTGATGGAAACTGGGTTGCCAGCTGAACTAGTCGAAGTTCCAGCACAGAGTTTGTTTTCCTTTTCACTGACCCATCTCTGAGCGCTTGGCTCCCACCCTGGTGAAACCAGTGCTCAGCGTGGTGGGGGTGGCTGTTCCTCTGCTGCTGCGAGGAGGCTGCTCGTCCCAGCAGCCTTCATCTGCTTAAAGGAATCTGCAGTCTGCATTGCAGCACGGGGAGCTGTGACCGTAAACTGGGAATTCTGGAAGGCAGCAGTTGGTAGTGAAAGCTGAGTGTGGCTGAAAAAGCACAAATACAGCTCAGGGCACTGAGAAATACTTTGATATCCACGTGACAGAATAAATTTCATCAGTGGTGTTTATAATTGTTGGCAAAGTTTTTTTAATTACTTTTCAGTATTAGTAGCAAGAAATGCCCTCTGTTTGGGGAGGAGCTGGGTGCTGGGCTGTGCTTTGTGAGGGTGTTGAATGCCTCCTGTCTGCTGGTACCGAGGGGGCTGTCAGACACAATGTGGTGCTTCAGAATGTTTGAAACCTGGGCAGGATTGGAGCCTGTTTGTGTAGAACGAATTGGAAGAACAATGTTCTGAATCCTGGCTGTTGTAAGCCTGGGAAGACTGAAGGATTCCCAGAGGTTTGGGAAGATGTTAATATGTGGCAGTGGTTTGAAGAAGAGGTGGAGCAGGTAACGGCAGCAGCTGAGACTGACCTTGGTTAGGCCTGAGGAAGCTGATGCATGGGTAAATCCTTGTCAAATTGAACAAGGAACCCACTTGATGATCCATGTGTTCTGATAGAAGGCACATCACATCTGAGAGTCCTCAGGTTGTGGTTTGTGATGAGATTCCTGCCCAGTAGGAGTTGGGCTGGCACCGGGTACTTGGGGGCTCTATGGAGCTCCCGGGGCAGAGCAGGCTGCACGCTGGGGCCTGGGCCACTGCTGGGCACAGCGGGAGGCAGGAACCCTCCCTGGGGCCTGGTACATCTCCCAGCTGGGGCTGGGGCTGAGCAGCACCCCGCTGAGTGCTGCTGGGGATGCCCGGCCTTTGCCGTCCATGTGAGCAGGCCCATCGCTCCTCGCTGTGCTGAGGTGGCACCCTCCCAGTTTCCATTCGGCGGATCCATGTTCTGTTGACGAGGTTGATTTAGAAAGTGCCACCTGATAGCTCCCAAAATTAGATACCGGTGGGAGTGTGATCTGCGCAGGGACGGGGCGGTGGAGCAGGGCTCCTGCTGTACGCCGGCCTCTGTGGGGTGAGCTGCTCTGCTCCGTGCTTCCTCTGTGGGGAAGACATAGCAAAGTCAAAGCAGGGCAGAGCCTCGGCTTTCTCTCAGTGATTTTTGGGTAAAATATTAACTAACTTCCTATTGAAAATGGCTGCACTGAGGAGGTTGAGGGAGCTGGGGTGGCTTAGGCAGGGCGAGGGGAGGGCCTTGGGACCCCGGGGGAGGTTGCCAGGAGGGCAGAGCTGGGCTCCTTACAGAGCTGCATGGCAGGAGGGCTGACCATGGACATGGGTGGAAATAACGGGGCCTTCTGGCTTGGTGTAGGGGGCACAGCATTCCCTGTGAGGCTCTCAGGCAGCAGAAGATGCTGCCCAAGGGCTGGGGGAGCCTCTGTTCCCGGAGGCTTTGAGACCTGGCTGGACAGAGCCCCGTGGGCTGCTCTGAAATTGGTGCTAACCCTGCTTGGAGCAGCACGGGGGTAGATGCTCTCCTGAGGAGCTCTTCCAGCCCAAATAACTCTGTGCCTCCGTAACCTGATCTCCTTCTGAGTGCAAGTTTGAGCACAGTTAAGTAAAAGGTTATGGTGGAGCCCCTTGAGAGCGGGGAGGGAGGAAGGTGGTTTAGATTGAGTGCTCTTAATACTCCATCTGTCATCTGTGTGGTTAACGTGTCACATAAATGGTTGCTATGTGAGCCCTGGAGTGGGAGATAGAGGGCTGGGGAGGGATATTGCGAGCTTGTTGCTGTGCTTTAAGGATTGCTTTAAAAAAGTGAACAGCCTCAAAAAAGAGAAGGGATTAAAAAACCTGGAGAGAGATGCCAGTGTAAGGGATAGAGGAGAAGCGTGCCACGTGCCCTCCTGTGTGTGTTCTGCGTGGGAAGGAAGCTCTGGTAAGGGACAAACTGATCCCTTTGGTTGGGCAAATAGAAGGAGACGGTCAGAACCTTCTGTTCATGCCCACCTTGTGTTCTGCTGCCATCCCAGCATCACCCAGCACAGCGGGGCTGGGGCTGTGGGCGCTGCTGGGCTGCAGTGAGCCTGTCCCTGCCTGCTGGGCCGGGGCTCCTGGGCACGCTCGTGTCCCCCATGGAATCGGGGGCAGGACAGCTAGGAACCACAATGCTGTTAGCATGGTGAATTGTTTCCTTCTCTCTGGCTCTGCCTCTCTGACTGCTTCTGATTTTGGCCTCCTTACCTTGATGGATTGAATTGCATTTGTTCATTGATCCTCAGATCTGGTCTGTGACGAACAGCTCTGAGCAGTTTCACAAACCGAGGACACCCCATTCTGTGGAACCAGCCCAGAGGTGATACGGAAATGCTGGAGGATTTGGGGGTGTCAGACTTGCCCAGATCCCTGCACCTCTCCCAGGCTGCAGCTGAGCACCCCACGGTGCCCTTTGTCCATGGGCTGAGCCTTCTCCGAGTGTTAAATACGTCATGTATTTGGATGTGGTTTTTCTCATAAATTTTGCAAGAGTGAGTTGTTGTGTTGTTTTCTGATAACTTCCTCATCAGATGTTTGGCTGCAGTGTGGAAAGGGCTCAGACCCTCCTCAGCCTCGGGAGAGCCCCATCACCCTCCTGCAGGTACCCAAAGCACAGCCAGCCTGCCATGTTCCTGGTCTCCTGCCACAGGCTCTGTGGTGTCCCTGTCCCCAGCCCATGTGCCACTGCAGTGTTGTTGGTCACTGAACCCCACATGTTCTCTGCTGATGACACGTCTCCTAATGCCACCTCAGACGTCACGCTGAAGCTTAGTGCTTTTCACTTTGTCCTTTAATGCCTCTTACCTCTCTCGTGCATCTCAATTAACCCAGCCCTTTCCTTAAAGTCTGATTGCTGTTCCCTGTCCAGCCACGTCACCCACGGCTCCGTGGGGCCTGTCCCTGTCCCATGTTCCCTGCTGTGCTGCTGGCAGTGCCGTGGGGCTCTCTGTGCCTGCATCCCAGATCTCCTCTTGGAGCCTCAAATGGGAACATCGCTGGGCCTGCCCAACTCCTCCGCAGTGTCCAGCACCTTGGTCCTTGGTCTCAGCTGTGCTTGGTTTGTCCTGGTGCTGGGGCAGATGGTCTTCTCAGGCCAGGGGTCCTGATAGCACCGCTGCTTTTTCCAGCCTAATGACAGCTGCCTTAATTAGAAGATGCTGCCTTTCCGTATGGCAATTGTCCCTGGGCACTCTTAGCATGATGCCAGCTGAGCTGCAAGGGCAGAATCTCTGTTATTGGTAAATGGGGATATGTTGGGAGGAGATGGCTGGGGCTGTAAGCCCTCTTAGAAAGTTAATACCAGGAACAAGGAAAAGTGTTTCAGTTGTAAACTAAGCACAACACTTGCAGAGGTGATCTGAACCCTTTCTGCTAAGCATTTCATCAGCACATTTTGTTTGGTCAGAACTGGGGCTGCATGGGCTTGGGTGTGCTCCAGAGGGTGACCACTGGGTTTTGGGTGTCAAACTAATTCTGAGGCAACAGAAAAACCCCACTGTTGTTCTGGAGCCCCCAGAGTGGCAATCACACCTGCCTGCCTCTTTCTTCAGGCAGGATGTTACCCAGGAGGTTAGTGGCTTTGCTGTTTCCTCCTTGAATGCCCTTAGGACTGCTGGGATGTAATCACCAGTCATCCTGACCATTCCTGAACCACCCTCTGAGGACATTTGGATTTTGGATGGATCCTTTCATTGCACTGTGTGCACCTCTCCCACACCTCTGAGTCTTGGTCATGACCACAGAGTATCCTGGCACGGTGCTGGGCACCTTTACTGGGATTCCTGCAACAAACCCCCTCCGAGGTAATGATCTGCAAAGGAACCAGTTAAAACAAACGCCTGTTTCAGTTGGGATCTAGAGAGGCTTGCAAACACGCCAGACCTCCATAATGGATCTCTGGAGGGAGAGCAGTGCCTGGAGGAGCTCCAAGTCCCACCTTCTCCGTGCGATCGCTGCGGAATGGCTCCCTCCTGCGCCCGCTGTGCTGCGTAGGGACAGCTGGGGCATGGCAAGCTGCTCTCCTGGAGAGTGGGACCAAGGGCTTGCACATGGCATCTGCTGGGTATGGTGGGGAAGAAGTGCCCTCCCTTGCATTTCTTAGTTTTTCAGCAAGTAGATTTTTTTTTTTCTACTCCCAATGATTGTAACAGGATTTTATTCTCCTGCAGCCAGCTGTTAGCAATTAGCAACTTGATCCATTCAGTCTGAGAACAGAGTTTAACACTTTCTTGCCTCTGTGAGGATGTTGCTAATCCTGTTCTTGCTGGTTTCAGGCCTATGCTGTGGTGTTGGCACTTTGTGTGGATGTGGGCAGGTCAGGAAGAGAGGCACCCATAAAGCAAGGGGCTCCAGTGCATCCAAAAGAGCTGTGAAGAAAAGTGAGTTGTCTACCCAGAAAAGATCATCAGGAATGCAATTTCCAAGCAGCTAGCACAGAGGCTTGTATTTTGTAGTGTATGCCAGTGTGCTCTAGCACACGGAAGCGTGCAATTTGGAAATCACATCTACTACCAGCTGAGATTTAGCCTCAGCAGAAATCAACATTGGTAGTTGTTCAAACAGCAATTTCCAGTAGGAAGAGCTCCAGAGTGGATCTGAGGCTCCTCCAAACTATGAGACAGGAGTGGAAAAACATCCTGGTGTCCTTGCTGAAGGCACGACAGCTGCTGTAGGGCTCGAAGATGAGGGGCGATGCTGCGTGCTCCCTGTGCACAGCACCTCTTCCAGTGCTCCCAGACACACATGGTGGTGGATCCAGCCCAGGAACCAAGTGTGCTTAGAAGAAAAAACACAGCTGCTGGGGTCCCCATGTAGGACTGATCTGCTGGGAACATTTCTTTGCTGCTACATACAAAGGTGAGGATTCATCTTGCTTAACCATGGCCACCTGGGAGGGATGTGGCTCACCCAAGCCAGCCATTTGGCTTCCCTCTGCCATCAGTGGAGAAGGACATGTCCCAAGAGGATTCATCCTGCTTATCTCAGATGTCCTTTGGGCAAGGGAGTGGAAGAAGAGTTCTCTGGGCCAAATAAAAGCTTAGTTTTGTAGGCACAGAACTGCAGGCAGGTGAGCTCTAGAGCCAGCTCTGAAACTTTCCTTGTCTTTCCTGGAGACCAGGCTGGCCGTTATGGCCACATCTTCCAGTCTCAGCTTGCAGTTCGCCCAGGCCACACCAGTTTTGCCTGGCCTGCTGAGTTCCACATACCCCTCAAGTTCTGGGAAAGGCCCTGCTTCGTGGGATGGGATGGGACAGGCAGCCCACGTGCTGCTCATTTCCATGCTATTCCTCCAGAGCTGGCTGCTGGCTCACAGCAGGAGCTGCCATGCTGCTTGGGCACGGCTGTGTGGCTCCCCTTGCTCTCCCCAGCTCCCTCTTCCCTCTTGTACATCCTGACCTCTGTGTTCAGGCAGGTGAATGGCAGTGTGGCTGGATAGAGGACCATGTAATAGGTCTGAACATGTGTTCTCTAGGTAAATGGGGTGCCTGAGTGGTGGTGTTTGTTTGTACCTGATCAAACGAGATAACTTGGGATAATGTTGCTCTTTGTTTTGCATGTCAGGTCTATTAGATTGCAGAGATATTGGTGGATATTGTCATGACTTGAGAGTCGTGCTGGGTTTGTCATCCTCTCATCAAAAGGCAAAATCCTCTGCCAAGGCTTGGTACCTCTTAGTGCCTGTCACTCAGATGGGGAGCCAAGGCATTTGAACACTTAAAATCATGTCTGGGGTTGCTCTTTTTTCTTTTTTTTGCCTGACCAGTGTGCTCTTGTCCTCACCTAGCAATAGACAATAGCTAGTTCAGGGCTCTTTGGCCATGCATTCTCTTAATGCTGGCTGATTTACAGAGGCTGTTTCCAGAATGTTTGGCTGGGAGCTGGCCCGTGTCTCCACAGATGCCTCCTCCTCTCCTGCTTGCCAGGCTGTCCTCGGGTTCTGAAGGGGATGGTGAGGACATGAAGCATCTGTATGTTCCTCCTCTGCCATCTGAAGACTCCTCCACAGCTGGCACCTTTTAAACTTCCAGCTGGGAAGCCACCTGGGAGATGTCTCCCAAGTTGTTGTTCTCCTGCCAGGACCCCCTCGGGACCTGGCAGCTCTGTCTCAGCATGGGGAACCAGGGGAAGGATCATGTGCAGCCCAGGCTGCTCCCACAGGGAAGGGTTGCTCAGGGCACCCACACACCCCTCTGCTGTGTTTCCCACCACAAGCAGGGCCTGAGGCAGGAGGTGTCCTGGCAATTGCAAGGTTTTTGCTAGTGTTGTAGTGTTGCTGGGCACAGCAGCTCAGGGCAGTGCCCACCCATCGTTAATTCCCCCTCCTGCACCATGTTTGGCTTTCCCAGGAAGGCCCTTACATTGGTTTTCAGGCTCAGAGCCATCTTCTCTGATGGAATCCAGCAGGGACAATGGCCAGTAGCAAATCCTTAGGAAGGAGAACAAAAACAGGGCAAGCCTCAGTGATTCTAACCCTGGTTTAGCTCCTGGGCGTCTAGCAATGTGCAGCTGGGGGATTTCCTGAGCCAAAGGTTTTACCTTTGGATTTAGGAACCCGTGGTGCATCTTTGTTGTGAATAAAGCCAATTGTTTTGGTATCCACGGCAACTTGAGGCTGTGGCTTGTGCAGCTTAATTAACATTGGGTGGAAAAAATAGTCTTTTGTTAGAAATCTCTGAGCTCATGGCATTGATGCTGTGTCATTCTTAACTGTGTGCGTGCACTGGCATGGTAATGGTCTCTTCCTTTCCCAACACATCCTAATGTCCAGTTTTTGCCTTTTTAATACCACTCTGAGGATTCCTGAGCAAATACCCCTTGGCTCTGGCAACTTTTAATTGATTTGTTCTGTTTTCTTCTCTCCTAACATCTAAGTATGAGACAGACCCTCCACCCTGCCTTCTGGAAAGCAGTCTTCCAGGATGGAACCTCCCCAGGCAGTTTGTAGTGATCATGGACGCAAAGAATTCATGTAACCACGCTGATAACACCTTAAGGAACACGGGGTCACATCATGGCTTTCCACTGGAATTGCCAGAGTTTAAGCCTTTGCTATTTTCCTCATTTCCAGACAGGAAATTAAGTGTACTTGCATGTGTGAATGCACATACTCTTTTGGCAGCAACGTGGACATGAAGGGAGAGGTTATTTTCACCCTGTTTTAGACGTTTATCTCCCGACTGTGTGACAAGTTTCGGAGTGTCTGCTTGGCTAGTTGGGCAAGTAGCAGGTAGGGGGTTGTGTTTGGGTGGATCAGCACCACCTGGGGGCCTGGCTGGGCCATGCAGGTTGGCTGCAGCTGCAGCTTCTGCACTCGTTAATATAATGAAGAAAGTGAGTAATGGGGGAGAGGTTACTTTTCCTTGGTCTTGTTTAAGAGCAGTTGTTGAGTGTGTCTGCCTAGTGGTTGTGGAGCTGAGCTGGGTTGTACTGACAGCCCTAGAGATGGTGCAGGTACCCAGGCAATCACTAACTCATCAGTTACCCTCTGCTTGCCCAGCACATCACGAGGCAATGACAATACAGCACGTCTGCAGGATGGACATCCTGCCTTTGGAGGACTCACCTTCTCTCTGCTTTGTCTTTCAGAAATGTAGATGGCAGGTGCTGCCTGTGAAGGACTCGTGCCCATCTGACCCTGCGCAGCGTCTGATTGCTACCATGATCTTCTGCATGCTGCTGCTGGCCTCCCTGCCCGAGCCGTCCGCCTCCGAAGTCAACCCTGGTAGGGAGCTGCCAGGCTGGGAGAGGGCTCCAACCTCCATCTTCCCACCTCCCATATCCTCATTCTCAGCCTTTCTTTGTCTTTTAATGGTGAATGCATGCAGATAGAATAAATGCACATAAATGTAATCAGTGATGTAGTCCCTGTATGTAGCCTCTGGACTGAGATGGGTGGTTTTCTTTGGAATGCAACATCTGTCAGTTCCAGGAGGGCTCAGGCACATGGATTTATTCCTTTCTGTGCCCACCCAGAGGCTCTGTGCACTCCAGGAGGCCTGTGTGGAGCTCTGGTTCTCCCTTCATCACTTTGGCCATGTGATCTGCAGAGCCAACCGGGTTCTAGACTCTGAGAGGCTTTGCTTACCGTAGACAGCCAGTTACCAGTTAGCAAAGGATAAACCACGGCCCTACAGCCAGCAAGAGAGAGGAGAGAGGAGATCTCTGTTCTGGAGAGAGGGGTGGAAGGAAAGGTTTAGAAACCCTACCTGGCTCAAAGCTAGGCTAGAGACAGGAGTACAAGCCTGTGAGTCCCTGTGGAGGGAATGACCTCTTACGCTGCAGCGCTGAGCAAGTTGCAAGTCTGAGAGATGAGTAAGATAATGGTCTGCAATATATTGCCAAAATCACAATATTGCAAAAGGTGCTTCTACTGGAGACAGTCCGATAGGAGTCTAGTCCTTCTTCAGGATTCAGCTGGCCCAAGGTGTAGTGAGCCAGCTACCCTGGTGGGGCGTGATTGGGTCTCGTTCTGTTTATTTGAAGCCCTGTGACTGTGTCTGGCTCTGACCCTGCTGTTGCCTGTAGATGTTCGCAGCAATTTGAGGTTGTGCTGCAACAACACAGAGGCGAAGGGGGGCCCATGGGGAAGCTCAGCGGGCGTTTCTGTGCCTGCTCCCAATGCCCAGCTTTGAACAAGGGCTGCCAGCTGGTTCTGATTGCTAAAACTGGTGGAAGTACAGAGAAAACAATCACATGCAAATCCCTTTAGGGTAGTGGTAAGTACACAAATTACATTCAGGAAAAGCTTTCCCGAGCACAGGACTATGGCTGGGTGGGCTCTGAGCACAAGGCTGTGGTACCACCCTCCTGCAGTAATTTCACCCAAGAAGAAGTGAGCATTTAGCTTTGCTAGTACTTCTCAGTTCTGGCTGTGGCTTTCTCAAGCAGCTTTGCTTTCTCTCAGCTCCCCAAGCTGTTCAGCTGCCTCTGTCCCAAGGGCTGTGCCCTGTTCCCACCCAGACTGATCATCAGCCCAGCTGATGCTCCTTGGCTGTGGTGCTCACAGGCTCCATTGGTTGTCTCCATCTGATCCACTCCAGGAGTGGTCTGCAGCACCTCCAGACCCTGGCTGTGGCATTGCCTGTAGGCAATGCAGATGCCTTCTAAACCAAAGGGGCTGCTTTGTGGATGATGCCAGGCCTGTGTGGGAAGGATCCTATATAGTCCTTTTGCCCAACATCAGGTGTTTGACTTCACTGTAAGGTATGTGAGCTGTGATGCTTCTGTTACCTCCCATGTACATGTTAGGGGAGTGTGTCCCAGGGTGTGTAGTAAAGAATTGGAAGTCTGAGCAGGGGTCATAGAATCATAGAAATACTAGGTTGGAAAGGACCTACAAGATCATGTAGTCCAACCGTTCTCCTATCGCCATCACTACCCACTAAGCTACTAAATCCTGTCCCTTAGCACCTCGTCCAGACGCTTCTTGAACAGCGCTAGGGACAGTGACTCCCCCGCCTCCCTGGGCAGCCATTCCAGTGCCTGACCACTCTTTCAGAGAAAAAGTTTTTCCTTATATCTAATCTAAATTTTCCCTGGCGCAAGTTGTGGCCTTTCCCTCTCGTCCTGTCATTCATTACCTGGGAGCAGAGGCCGACCCCCTCCTCACCACAACCTCCCTTCAGGCAGTTGTAGAGTACAATGAGGTCTCCCCTGAGCCTCCTCTGCTCCAGACTGAACAATCCCAGCTCCCTCAGCCGCTCCTCATCAGATTTGTGCTCCAGACCCTTCCCCAGTTTTGTTGCCCTTCTCTGGACACGTTCCAGGGCCTCCATGTCTTTCTTGCAGTGAGGGGCCCAAAACTGAACACAGCACTCGAGGTGCGGCCGCACCAGAGCTGAGTACAGGGGAACGATCACCTCCCTGCTCTGCTGGCTGCACTATTTCTAATACAGGCCAGGATGCCATTGGCCTTCTTGGCCACCTGGGCACACTGTCGGCTCATGTTCAGCCGAGCATCAACCAACACCCCCAGGTCCTTTTCCTCTATGCAGTCTTCAAGCCATTCTGCTCCAAGCCCATAGCATTGCATGGGGTTCTTGTGGCCAAAGTGCAGGACCCGGCACTTGGCCTTATTGATCCTCATCCCATTGGCCTCAGCCCAGCTATCCAGCCTGTCCAGATCCCTCTGCAGGGCCTCCCTACCCTCAGGCAGATCGACACATCCTCCCAACTTGGTGTCATCTGCAAACTGACTGAGGGTACACTCAATCCCCTTGTCTAGGTCATCAATAAAGACATTAAACAGGATGGGCCCCAGTACCGACCCCTGGGGGACACCACTGATAACGGGATGCCAGCTGGACTTAACTCCATTAACAACCACCCACTGGGCACGGCCCTCTAACCAGTTCTTTACCCAGAGAAGTGTGTACCTGTCCAGGCCACGGGCTGCCAGTTTCCCCAGGAGAATCCTGTGGGAGACCGTGTCAAAAGCTTTGCTGAAGTCTAGGTAGACGACATCAACAGCTTTTCCCTCATCTACCAGTCTGGTCACCCGGTCATAGAAGGAGATGAGGTTGGACAAGCACGACCTGCCTTTCATGAGCCCGTACTGGCTGGGCCTGATCCGCTGGTTGCCATGCACGTGCTGTGTGATCTCCCTCAAGATGATCTGCTCCGTAAGTCCTGGCTGGGTGACCCCTGAACAGGGCCCCAGGATGGCTTTGCACAAGAGGAGGTGCATTTTGGTGAGAGCTTTCTGCTGCTCTGAATGGCAGCTGTGTGTAGAGTGCATTCCTTGATGCCAGGGCTGCTCTGGCTTCCATCTGCCAGCCCAGAATTTGTGAATGGATATGTTTTGTTCAGGACTGCCTTAACTCCCAGTCCTCCAGAGTCCCTCCCATGTAGCTGGCTCTCTGTGTGGCATTGCTGTAGGGAATGCTGTTGACCCCTAGCAAAGGTGTGACCAAGTAGGACTCCCACTGCAGAATCCCAAAAGCACTTTCTGCTTTCAGATGACACTGCCTTTTTAGGAACTCCTTAGATACTCACCCATAGGTCAGCATCATGCAGACTTCCCAGTAATTGGCTGGATTGCAGTGGTCTGTGGTGGGACAGGTAAGAGTAAAGATGGATGAGGCCAGTTTGGTTTACTAAGCCTACTGTTCAGTATCAAAATAGTCCTACAGCTCAGGGTTGGCTTTTAGCAGCTGCAGAGTCATCGTGCCTGAGAGCAGGGACTGACCCCGCTGGAGACCAGCTGCCTCCATTGCTTCTGTCAGCAGGCCTTGCAGGAAACCTCGGGCAAACAACGAATGCACTGGGTGAGACCCAAGGCCCATCCAGCGTGGTGTCCTGACTCCAGCAGGGTCCTTCCCTGCTGCTTCTGGACAAGTATGCAGTGGTACTTCCCCCAGCTCTCAGCTCGCTGCAGTCTGCTGCTGCAGAGCTTTCTGAGCTAGCACTTAGTGCTGTTGCATTGGAGTTTCCCTAGCTGATATTTGAACCAATGTGAACCTGTGGCATTGATAGAGTGCTTAATCCATTAAGGGTGGATACATTGATGCGCTACGTTTGAACTCAGCTACCTGATCTTCTGATGCCTCCTAGCTTTGGTATTTTGAAAGACAGCAAGGGATTGTTCAGGATGTAAATCGTCTGTGACATACTCCACTAATCTCTTCTGTAACAGAACAGTTGACCTTCCCTTGTACATAAGCTATTGTGTTCTCTGCCTTTTGATGGGAAGAGGAAGTAGGGGCTCTATTCAATTATCTGACCACAAGTACAGACAGTTGTAGTGGTGGTTTCTAGTTCTTGCATGCATTTCCATAGTACTAATTTGCTTTTTGACTTGCCCTCAGCATTCAGCTGTCCACAGAACAGCCTCCTGTCTCCATGTGGCACCCCACCTATCCTGAAGTACCACGTCAGTCTGCTGTAGTTGTGTATTGAAGTTGTTGTTCTGCTAGTTGTTGTTCTGAATTCCTCTGCTGTTTTATTGCAGTCATACAGTGGCATGGGAACGTTCCTCATCTGTCAGTGGAATCTTTTTATGTTAAATAATCTGATATCATCAGTAGACATTGTCACCTCACCATCCATCTCCTTTACAAGATTATGTAGGAATATAGAGAATGTGACACCTTCAGTGATGCTGTGCCTCATGAGAGCTGAAGCCCAGCCCTGTTGAAATAACTTCTGTTTGCAGGCATTGCTGCATCAAATCCAGCAGGGAAGCAGCCTGCACTTGTGTGGCTCTCTCACTCTTGGAGGGATTGAGCACGTGCTGTCACCTGCCCGTGTCACTGCAGACAAGGGGAAGAGCTAGGACCGCTGTGAGCTCGGAGCACAAAGACCTGCAAGGCATATGAAAGCACATTTTCTCCTTTTCTGTGACTTGCCAATGACTATGTTTCTCTTCTAATTGTTTTATGATTTTATCCCATCCAACTATATAACTCTTAATCTGCTGTTGATGTCAGTCTGACAAAAATATCTCGGTTGCCTGTTTTGAATACTGAGCCTTAATGAATAAATTAAGACTTTGAGTTTTCTGAAGCATCTCTAATATTCCAAGACATATTCAAAGCATGACATCAGCGGGGAGAGCTTGGCCAGCAGAGACTTGTAAGCTGTGTCTGCACTGTCCTTGGTGTATGGAGCTGTGTGGAGCCTGCAGAGCCCCGTGGCTTTGGGCTGTTGTCTGTACTCCTTGGAGGCACCAAGTTTGAGTCTTCTCATACGCAGAGAGAAATGCTTGCTCCACTTACAGCTGCAGGCAGGGACAGACCACTGTGAGCAGTGTGGATGGTCAGGGGCTTCACTCAGCTGTAAGCTCTAACCTAGTGACACGACAGTGCAGATGTTCCCATAAGCTGGAGTTGTTTGGTCGTCTGTGACAGATGCTCAGTTATTGTTGGGCTGGTGAGAACAGCAACAGCTGTTCTCATTGATTGCAAGTCAAGCATCCAGGTTATTCCAGAAGAAACCACAAAATCTTTAACAAGTGCTTCCTTTTTGTCTTGCATCACTATTGCTATATAATATGTCATTGCAGAATAGGTCCATGCAGCAAGGAGTGCTAGTGTGGTTTGGATTTTGGGTTCTTAAAATGCTTCTTTGTAAAGTTTTTGCCTTGCCAGGACTCTGCTGAATGATATGGAGTGTATTTCATTACTTACAATTTTAGTTTATAGCAGTTACAAAGTGTTTCATCCTTTTTGTTTGTGTTCTCAATTTTATCATTACCACGTTTATTCCCTAGGCATTATAGCCTTTTAATTAAACTTGTCTGGTGATTTAAAAAGAGTTGGTACTGATTTTTACTTGTTTTGGTTCCCATTTTTTCAGCTACGTGCCGTTACCCTTTGGGAATGCATGAAGGGACGATACGGGATGAAGACATCACTGCTTCCAGCCAGTGGTATGACTCCACAGGACCCCAGTACGCACGGTAGGTTAATCTCTGGCAAAATGTGTAATTTTAAATTTTTTTTAAAGATACCCAATACATGATTGAGGAAAATGTTTAGCTTCACTGTCGGAGAAACTCATTCCACCACACCCAGAGAAATGGTGGTGTCTCAGTGTTTGAAGAATTTCAGGATTTGGCTGTACAGGACTTCAGGCAGCACAGCGTAGCTTTGGAGTTAGCCCTGCTGTGAGCAGGAGATGGGACTGGACTTCCAAAGGTTGCTTCCAACACTGGTTTTCTGTAGTTCTGTGGATAAATCTCCAATGGATTTGTTCCTTAAATGTCAGCTAGGAGCAGTGCCCCTGGGACTCTTGCAGGGCGTTTGAAACTAAGTCATAGAGAAATCACTTATGAGGGTGGACTTTTTGGCAGCAGCAGAAGAAATGGGCTGTGTCCGCTTTGACTCAAAAACTGTTGAGTTGAGGAATTACTAAAAAGCAGTTTCAGGATTTTCTTTCAAAGTCGAGCCATACTACAGTGTTTCTCATGAGCCTGGCTTTTCATTTTTGTTGTTTCATTTATTTCAAAGCTACTAACTGATGATTTTCAAAATATTTACAAATCTAAGTTTCCTTAGAATTGTTATGATGATATCAAACATCCTATAATTTCTATGCGAGTCAGATGCGACTTTCAAGTTAACTACAATGCTTATTTTAGCAAAGAATTTGGACAATCAAAAATTATGAAACTCTCCTAGTGCTTGCTTGCTTTTCTTAGTCTGTGGTACAGATGAGATGCTCACTGTCTTGTGTTTTAACGGTGCTTTAACAAACTCATGAGTCTGAGTGTGTTTTGTTCTGAGGTGTGGTTGACTCCCAGTTCCCCAAATACCTGGGGCATCTCTTACCATCTGCTGCCCTCATCTGTTTGCCAGGGCAGCAGGATGACCACAGGGCAAAGACATCCTCTAGCTGGCTTTGTTAGAAGTCATAGCCATCCTATGCAGACATCTGCTCCTGTCATTTTACAATCGCCCTTCATGACTTTCTTATAACTTGTTTTACTTGCCACATCACTGCAGAAGTCTTGCACATTACTGACCAACCTGAAATCAAAAATCTTTTCTCTTCCCTGTATCTTGCCCTTCAGTGTCTCCTGGGTACTTCTTTCCTTGATACATAGGAGTTGACTACACTCATCAATCCCATCAATTAGAGCTCGGTCAGAATGACAAGGACACTTCAAGGGCTTTCTGTTTACTAGGAAATCTCTGTTGCTGAAGAGATCACATAGTCATCTTGTGTCTGAGTAAGCTTTCCATATGTGATCACCTTCTGGCTGAACTCAGAGAAGCGTAGGTAAGGCAGTGTTGCCTTTAGTGGCTCCACCTGCTGATTGCTGGAGCACTCTTCCTGGCATGCAGTCTCCCAACACTAAAAACCTGAATCTTTGCATCTGGTGCTACAACGTTCAACTTCCAAGCACAGAGTTCTACATCATATAGGTAGCAATGTCTTGCACAAACAAGTCTGAATGAAGGAAATGTGAATCATGCTTTGAGATGACCCAGAATAATTTGTAGATGAGCAGAATTTTCTTTCTTAAATGTATATTAAGATGCCTCTTCTTTCTGTTGTTACTGTAGGAGGAGGTTGAGCAGAGGTTCAGGCCATATGGTGTGAGATGTAGGAGAAGAATGCACTTTCTGGGCATCGTACTAAAAAGCACCCCATGTGCAATTTCCTGCTGAGCAGCATAGTTGTTTCTGATCAGCGTTAAAGTATTGCTTCTGGGACAGAAATGACTTCTAATGGTTAAGGAGAGATATCTAAAACAAAGGGATTTGCCTTGAGCAAGGCCAACAATGCCTCGAGGCAAACAATGAGTCTCAACAATCAGTCTGAAGGGAAGAGAGAGGTGTTTGGTAGCCAGCTGTCAGCTCTCACATGCTGATACACTTCTTTCACCCAGTTCTCCCAGTTTCAAGGTGTCCCCTAACCCTCTGGGAAGGATGGGTCCTTGGAGGTGAAGTCTTCTAACGCGTGTGTTTTCCTCCAGGTTACAGAGGGAAGAGGGGGATGGCGCCTGGTGCCCAGCTGGCTTGCTGCAACCAGAAGATGTACAGTTCCTCCAGATTGACCTGCATAAGCTCTTTTTCATCACCTTGATTGGGACTCAGGGACGGCATGCCCGTGCCACAGGCAAAGAGTTTGCCCGTGCTTACCGAATTGACTACAGCCGCAACGGAGAGCGCTGGATCTCCTGGAAAGATCGTCAGGGCAGGAAGGTGAGTATAGTAGGAACTGAGTCCTGGAGCATACAGAATTCAAGTCAAAGGGTCAAGCTGCTGTCCCCTTGTCTCTGACAGCACTTAAGGATAGTGCTTTCCTTTGGCATTAATGTTGCACCATTGCGGAGTCCTTGAACCCTCATCACCTTCTGGCATCAGCCATGGACAGTGGTGTGCCTGCAGCACTGCTTCCTTCCTGGTGCTGTTGGGAGCATTGATTGACATCAACAGTGACATCACTGAGTGTGCTGAACAGCAGCTTGTGGAGGTGCTATGCAAAATCTTTTGCTTCTCTCAGAAAATGTCCATACAGAACAGTAAAAACATCTGTTTTTCCACTATTGGAGCTGATGCAGAGGTGAGGAGGTGGCTGAAGCTTTCTTCGTCTTACTCTGTCCAGCACTGTGTCAATACAAGACTCCTTACCCTGATGTATCTACCACCTCAGATTCCATGACAAATGGCAACTAGAGGATCTGTTGAGCTTCTATGGTGAAGACCTGGGATATTTCAAGACTGACTGCAGTGCCATGGCAGAATTTCTACAAGTATCTCTTCAGGAGCAGGATGAATCCAACTGCAGTCTAAGTGAAATTCTGCCATATGTTGTCTTGGGTCTTCTCTCCCATCAGCAAGGGGTGGTGGAGCCAGCTTAGCTGACTTCCAGGTCTCCTGTCTTAGGTCATCTGAGAGCTGAGAGGCTTGATCACTATCTCTTGGTTCCTGTAGACAAGAGGACTGTTTATGTCCCTAGTTCACTGGAAAAAGTCATGGATGTTTCTCATAGGAAGGGGCATGTTAAGAGGCTGCAAATCAAAAGCCTGTTGAGAAGCCTGAAGAGGATGTGGAAATGAACTTTTCCACTGTTCTTTGCCAAAAATGGAACAGTTCAATTGGAAGGAACCTACAAGGATAGTCAAAAGCCACTTCATCGCTAACCAGAAGTTGAGGCATGTTATTGAGGTCATTATGCAGATGCCTCTTGTACACATTTACCGGTGTTGAATTCCATGTCACTGGTCCACAGTGCTCCAGTCTATCTAGATCCTGCTGCAAGGCCTCTCGTTTTGAGTGATCACCTTCTGCTTTTGTTGGTCAGCTGCCGGGGCCGTGCAGCTTTGTAGACTTGTGCAGCCAGGTGCAGGAAACTGTCATGTCTGACCTGGTGCAGTCCAGCAGACCACCAGATGTGTCCTCCTTTCTCTCTGCATTTCAGCAGGCTTTTCATGCTGTTCTTTCATCATCTTCAGAGAGATGCAGTCTTCTGAGTAGCTTCTTTCTATAGTATAAAAAGGTCTTGTGCTTTGCAATGCGCTCCTAAGCCAGTCATTCTGTGGAGATCTTCCCTGCTGTTGTGAAGAGGAAGCCACCTTTCTGCTCCCTTATTGGCCTCCCCCATCTTTTAAATTCTCTGCGCGCCACCAGTTGCTATCCACATTGGTCTTCTAAGCAACTTCTGCTTCCATCCTTCCAGGAGTGACTCACTCATGATGTCAGAAGTGTTCTTTTTCTGTCTCAATAGGTCCAGATCCTTTCAAAAATCTCTTTAGCACTTTGTGCCCACCACTGGGGGATTGACAGCTTTAGCTATTTCCACACAGACTATCAAAACAAGCAGTGAACTGTTCCCAGAACTGCAGTGAAGCTGAGGGGAAGGGGAAGGTGGAAGTCCCCGACACATCAGACTGCACTGCAGCAGGATGCGGTGTCTGTGGCAGTGCTGCTTGGGCTTTCATCCACCAGACACTGCAGCACCCAAGAAATGTTGTTGGCTCATGCAGCATTTCATAGAAAAAGGATATCAGGACCCTCTACCAGGTAACTAGTGATGAGGGCAAGTTGAGGGCTCAGTTGTTGTTAGAATGTATATGGAGACTTGCTTGAAGAAGGTTACTTGCAAGTAACTGAAGGTCTCTGCAGCACATGCTCCACATGTACATTCCTCTCCCACCTGCCTTTCTCCTCTCCCTCAGAGCACTGCCTGGTGCAGACCTGCAGTGGGCAGCACCCTGGAAGCTGTGCAGCTAGGAGGAGGGGAACAGCAGCAGCCAACCATACTGTGTGGGGAAAACTCTCCAGTCTTGAACCGATGGGATGCAGCTACACCACCGTACACATGAATTTTGCAACAGGGAGAAGTTACTGATAAGCATTTCTCTCTTCCAGGTGATCCAAGGCAACATTGATACGTACGATGTGGTCCTGAAGGACCTGCGGCCTCCCATCATCGCTCGCTTTATCCGGGTGATTCCCGTGACGGAGCTGCCCATGACGGTCTGCATGCGGGTGGAGCTCTATGGCTGTGTCTGGTACGGTAAGTAGCTCTTGCCTGTTGCTGAGAGCAGTCCTACACCGCGCTGACCGGGACTCACCTGCGTCCCTGTGTATGCAGAGGGAATTCCAGGCCCACAGAACTGCTTCTGTTGGTCCACAACTGGTTCTGTTGGAGGAGATGATGGAAGGCGGCTGCTGCTGTGTTTCTGAGGTATATGGCCTTCTTTTTTAGATGGTTTGGCATCCTATAGCATCCCTGAAGGAGGGACAATAGCGGCTCCTGGCTTTCCCATCGTTTATCTGAATGACTCGACCTATGATGGCTACCAGGAGCGCAGGTGGGAGAAGTCATCCTGTTTTCTCTCAGTCACTCTGCAAATTCTCTTTTCTTCCTTACTTACCTTGTCACTAATATCTTATACCCCAAACACTTCTTTAGTGAAACCTCTCTAGCTGAAAGCTAGCCTCTTAATTCTCCAAGCATTTGCTAGTTCAGTGGCTTTGTTCCAGGCCCTTTGACGTGCTGTTAGTTGCTGTTTTAGAGGAGAGCATGGGTGTATGACATGATAGTTTAGTCCTTCGCAAATGGCAAAGGCAGGAAACAAGTTTGTTGTTGGAAATTGTCAGTGCTTCTCCTCAGAGAGGAGTCTGTCAGTATACAGCTCAGTGCTGTCTTTGTTCATGGCTTCTGTCTTTGCATGATGTGATGAGACAATCCTGCTGTATTTGATTGCCTTAAAGCCTTCATCACCCTTGGTCTCCAGTTGTGACTATATTCATTGCACTGATTTCTGTGTTGGCTCAGGTATACCTTTCAGCTCTTGATAGTGCAGATCATAAGGTGCTGCTGTTCTTCTGTTGCCCCAGGTTGGAGTCGGAGAGTTGGCTGCACCTTCAGCCTCCAGTGTCCCTGGAGCAGATGAAGGTCCTTCCCCTCTCACTCCCTTTGTTACAAACTGGAGTTTGATGTCTGAAATGCATTCTCCAGCAGACTGCATCTCAAACTGTTTAAGGAGATTTCAAGTGTAAACTGGGCATTCAAGTACACAACACCTGAACACGAGGGCTGCCCTTGATACCTGTGAGCTTCTGCACAGATCTGAGATAACTTTTTGAAAAGAAAGCTGTGATAGACTTGAAGCAACTTGGAAACTGCATCACTCCCTGTGGAAAACTTCACGTCCACAGAGGCACCACTTCCAATGTGATGTGAGAGGAAGGTGGCTGATTATTCACTGTACAGAGATTTCTTGGGTATGAGTGTGCCTAAAAACTGACCTGACAGTGACTTTTCAGTGACCTGTCATCATCCATTGATTTAAGGTGCTTTTATTCTTAGTCCCATTTCAGTTGTTGTTAACTTCCTTGAAATTTTTTTTCCTAAAGCTTTTTGTATGTAGAGGTGATTTTGTAAAGTTGTGTGGAGGTTGAAATATGGGAGGAGAAAGTGCCTTCTTCGTGCTTGAAAGGTGTTGCAGGATATCAGGTACCCATGTCTTAGGTTAATACCTGATGCTTTCAGACTGCATTGATATAGTGGGGGGTGGATGTAAAAGGAAAAACAGGCTTACGTGGGCAGAAAGAAGTAGGTGCTATACTTAGAGGTCCAGTGCTAATTTAGGAAGCTGAGTTTGCTGGGGAATATCGGGATGCTCTAAATGCAGGCACAAAACCCAGTGGGCTAAGCAAGGAACGTTCATAGCTAGCTGAACTTAAACTGATGTGCCTGACTGGTCTGGAAGCAGGAGGCCCCCTCTTCCAGCTGTTAATCCTGTTCTGGAGTTCACAAGGCATGCTTAGCTGTGCCAATCCCTCTGATCTGAGGGCTCACCTGGAATGGACTTAAGGACCTTCAGCAAATGTAGCAGCAGCCCAGGTTGCGAAGACTTCCTGGAGGAGATGAGGAAAACATGTCCAGAGGGCAAGCTTGGGCACTAACACTGCTGAGGTGTTTGCTCTTGCCGTGCTGTAGGCAGGGGGACATTCGAGGGATAACTCCCAGAAGACAGATGGGTCAGGAGTATACCACGTCTGGCATCTTTTACAGCTTTCCAGCACTGTCCTAGTGGGCTCAGCACTCTTAGATAGGAAGTGGAACAAGGCAGGGTCCTGGGAGAAGAGCTGTACTGGCCTTGCCAATGGAACCCATAACACTCTCCTCTTGCACGAGCAGCAGTGCCAGAAATAACCCCAGTTACATGGGGTGAGCTGCCCGGAGTCTCACTGCTCTTTTTCCTGCTTTTCTCTGCCTGCCTGCAGAACTTTCCCTGCTGGTTTTCCCAGGGTAGGGTGGAACAATGTGCTTCCCATGCAGCTCCATCGTAAAATGCTGCCTGAATTTTGCTGCCTGGGGATCATGCAGTATCGCTTTCTGTAGTCTCTGTTTTTGTTCTCAAGAAGCTCTGCTCATAGCTTGGCTTTGCTGTCAGTGCTTGGTGTTAACACAAACAATTCTGCCTCTTCCAAAGCCGGGAAAGGTTTTAAAAGCTCAGCCTGAACAGAATAAGTGTGGTGTTGCCTAATCATAGGGAGTGAGTTCTTGTCCACGATGCGTTAAGAGCAAACGAAGGAATGCTTTCCTGGTGCCAGCTGAAGGACCCACTCACATCTGAGCTCAGCTGGGTGATGCTCTGTGTAACTGTTGGTTCTTCCTCGCCAGGCACTTGTATGGAGGTCTGGGCCAGCTGACGGACGGTGTGCTGGGGCTGGACGACTTCACGCAGAGCCACCAGTACCGCGTGTGGCCGGGCTATGACTACGTGGGCTGGAAGAATGAGAGCTTCAGCACGGGCTCTGTTGAGATGGAGTTTCAGTTCGATCGACCACGGAACTTCACCTCCATGAAGGTATTTGGTGTTGTCCTTCCCTGCAGCCTGGGGTGGGCTTTGGGTCTGGGTGCTTCCAAGCTGCTCCTCTGGGCTCTGAGCTAGAGGATGTAAGGTACCGGACAGCAGAAACCACCAGAGGCAAAATTTGAGTAGATGTCGTCCCAGGTTTGCTGATGTAGATAGGTGAAGCAGGGCAGCACTTACCTCTCTGGAGCTTGGACACTCAGCGTTTGGCTGAAATGACTAAGGAATGAAAAGCAGACACCTGAAGCAGTGTGTAGGCAGGTGGGTTTAGGATGCAGGCTGCTTACAGTTTGAGGCCCGCAGGACCCTTGAAGTAAAGGAACGTGGTTGGGCTTCCATTGGTGACCAGAAACTTCTCTGGATGCCTCGGTCTGTGCCTGCGGGAAATTACTTAAACACACACAGAGGAAAAGGATGAGATGAACTTTTAAAGTCTGTAGTAAACAGCAGAATCTTTTAAAAAAGGATCAGTGGCTTTTCTTGTAAAGATTTGAAATGAAGGAGAACCCACCACATCCTTAAGTAAATTGTTTTGGTGGTTACTTACCCTGGTTTTATTCTGTCTATTTTTAACTTGCAACCATTGGCTCTTTGCCTGCTTTTGCTGGCAAAAAATAGGAATCTTGCCTTTTCAGAAACTTTCCTGCTTCTACGCTGCGATTAAATTGCTTTCTTAATCATTGCTTCAGTAAACTATGTTGGCTGAACTTCTCAAGGCCTTCCCTGTGAGATCCAGGATCGCTTCTGTAGCTCTCTTCCAGTCCTTTCTTTGTTTGCCAGTACTCCTTTGGAGGTGAAGAAACTGGGACTGGATGCAGGTTTTCCATCAGAGTACATAAAAGAATGGTGCTAATTTCCTGGCTTTGGCTGATTCTTCTTCATTTATGCATCTTGTGATCGTGTTAGTCCTGCTAGCCACAGGATAGGGAGCCACTGTTCATCAAGACTTTGGTATCATGCTGAAAGTCAGAGCAAAGTTATTGGCTTCCAGTGCAGAAAGCATTACTTACATTTTGTTCCTGAGTTCACTGTCTTGAAATGAGACAGTCCAGAAAACTAAGTCCATTGTTAAGCTCAGATTGAGGAAGCTGATTTTTGCGATTCCTTTCTTTATTTTTTATTGCTGCTGATTCTGCTGTCTCTTTCAGATCATTGAAAAAGACAGTGAATAACCCTGTGCTGGCAGTATGTTCCTCCTAGTAAAACACCTCAAGGAGAATGATTTGTGCCTTAACGTTTTTAAAGACTTAATAGTTGACAAGTTTTGATCAAGTGAATGTAATTCATGAGTTCATATGAGCTAATTGGAGCAGTGTTCTAATGAGTAAATGTAATGCTTCATAAAAATCTGTCATGTAAACACAGCCATCCTGATCAGCCAAGTACATAAGCACATAAAAATAGCTACTTCCTTTAGTTTTTCACTATAAAGCTGTATTGGTCAGCATAAATTATTGCTCATTCCTTATTAAATTTGAGCTGTTTCAGGTTTGCATTTATTGTGCACAGACTAGGTGGTCTGTAACTACTTTTCTGCATGATTTCTTGGTACCTGTTAGCTTTATTCCAGTCTGAACTTCCCCAGTGACCAAGAAAGTACTAAAAATAAATGTTAGCAAATATTGCAGCTGCATTGCAAACTACTTAGGCTTGCATGTTATAAAATTGGACTTCAGTAGGTGGTGTTTGGAATAGAAAATGTCTCTGTATCAGTCCAAGATGTGAACATATCCAACTCCTGTCCAAATATGGCCCACACTCTGTATTGCAGATGTCAGGCTTTCTTGCCTTGTTATGGGTGACTGTATCTCCATATTGAATAATGTTGTCTAAGCTTCATCTGTTCTTAATTATGCTCAACTACCCTTCTTTTGTCTTCTTCCTTCTCACCAGGCCTGTTGTCCTCGTTACCGCTTCGCTGCTATTCTCTGTGAGATTTCAGAGGCCATGCAATTAATAGGGTTCAGAGCTGCATGTAGTTTGGAAACTGCTGTTGTCACAGTTGCTAATACTCCAGAGTCATTAGGAAATAATTTCTGGGGTCGCTAGGGAGGGTTGGACCACCGTGGCTGTGAAAACAGAGGAGCAGACTGAGAGACACTGAGCACTTTAACTGTGACCTTATTCCTTTGGTTCCTGGTTGTTGGCTACAGTGCCAAAATACAGTGATGCAGATCTTCAGGGTTGCATGGTAGAGTTTAAACTCTTACTTATGTTTCTGTAAAGGTGCAGGGCAGTGTTTGTATTGCTGTTAGAGTAATAGCATGAGGGATCCTTACAAACCTTGTATCTTTGTGACGACCACTTCCCCAGGGTAGTGCTGGGAGACCTGGGGCAGTGCCATGTGTTTGGCATTGATTTGTCTGCGGTGCTGCAGCCCAGGAAGATGCAGATGGAGGAGCCTCTTGGTTTGGGTGCAGCCCAGGAGCAGGAAGAGGAGAAAGTGCTGCCAGCTCCAGGGAGAGTAAAGCAAAGCTCCCAAACAGTGTTGTGAGGTCAGCCTGAATGCAGTTCGTGAGCTGCTTAGTCTGAAAACTCATTATGTGGAGCCATAACTCAGAGAGATAGGAGAGGATGTCTTCATTTTAGTGAGATGTTAGCTTGGCAGCATAGGGATGGCAGTTTAAATGCCAGCATCATTAACTGCACTAATGGTGCAGTTGCAGCAGGCACTGCTGAGCCACCAGGAGATGCTGATGGATGCAGCCTTACGTGATGCTGTAAAGAAAACCTAGATCCTCAGTGATCTTCAGGGTGCATCCACAGCAGAGCTCCTGCTGTATGTTGGGAGACTTTCTTCTTGAGGTTGCACGTATTGCTTGTTTATTTTTTTGTAAGACATTACTTAGACTGCAGAAGCTGGAGGGTTTCTAAAAGAGGCTAGAGTCCAGGTAGCTTTCTTTTCCCTTGTAGGGTCTATGTTCAAGGAAAGTTGATATGTGAAGCTTTAGATTGGTACAGGGCTTGTCTGTTTATTTTTTTTATATGGGACTTTTAAAGACTTTGCTACTATTTGACCATTATTGTCGATTTTGCATGTACAGCTAACTGCTGTTTCAGAATCACTTTTTGCACAAATGCTCTCTTTGCAAACTGAGTGGGTAGAGCTATACTGGAACGAATCATTTATTCTGCGTTAAGGGCATTCATACAGGGAGATGTTAGAAACAGAAAACCTTGATGAACAGAAGTCTCCAAGGCTTGATTTTTGATTTCAGTGACTTTTCCTCCTTTCTGCTGTGTTCTCTTCTTGCTAGGTGCATTGCAACAACATGTTTTCCAAGGGGGTGAAGATCTTCCAGAAGGTGGAGTGTCTGTTCAAACCACGCCTGATTGCAGACTGGGAACCCGAACCTGTTGGAGTGGCAACTGTCTTAGATGACAAAAATCCCAGTGCTAGGTTTGTGACTGTGCCCCTCAATCAGCGTGTAGGTAAAGCCATACTGTGCCACTTCTACTTTGCTGACACCTGGATGATGATCAGCGAGATTTCCTTCCAGTCAGGTGAGTTACTTCTCCAGTCGAGGAGATCTTGGGAAGGGTGGAGGACAGAAGAGATGGAGGTGCAGGATGTGGGGTTACTGTGAGTGCAGGGCACTGTGGGGAGCAGGATGTAGCTAAAACAGAGCTGGAAGGGCAATGCATGGACAGAAAAGTGACGTCTACAGAGGATGCTTTTCAAGCTGATACTGATACACGTATGCAGAAGTACAACCAGGGCAACCAAAACTTGCAGTGTAGGACATTTCTGTTTGAGACAGTTTCATGCTGCTCAAGGGGTTAGTTTTTAGCTGTTTTTACTGTGCATTTTGTTATGAATAATTAACTACACCTATGCGTAGCAATAAAGTTAGCAGATTGAATATTTAATATATTACAAACAAAAAAAAAACCACAACAGGCTGAAACTTTTGCTCAAATCTTAACTATGCAGCAGAAGTCAGCACCATGGGGTGGTTTGAAAGGTTCTAGAAGGGAGTGGACAAGGTCTTGAGCCAAGCAGCCATCACTGATGTATAAATGGTGCGACTCCAGCTTTCTGCTCAAATGTGCCTCAACAGCATTAGTAAGAGGATGCTCGTGGCGATGGAGCGCTCTGCTTGCAGCTCGTTGCTTATCTTGCTGATAGCAGCCCCTGCTGGCTGCCCTCCCTGCTACAGGCTCTTGCTGCAGCCTAGTATGATGAGTCTTATAATCATGCTAAAATGAAAAGAAGGTAGAGGAGGGGGAAAAAAAAGCCCTTGCTTCAGTACCCACTGTCTGGCCAAGCTCAAGGAAGGGTGCTGCATGCACTGGCTGTTTGCTGTGGTCAGGAAGTACAGGCTGCTCAGTGGAGAGGCTGTGCAGCCTCCACTCGCTCCTGCCAGGCACTCTGGGAAGTTCAGAGGGAGCAGATGATCTGTACTCACACTGCTCGTGATCTGCTACGTGGGTCTCAGCCCAGTCTCACTGGGGAAAGCAGAGGTACTGGTTGGGATAACTTTGAGGAGCAGAGAGATTTTGTTGGACTGACACCTTCCCTTCCTTCCCACAGACATGGAGAGCGTCAATCCTATTTTGGTGACAGCAGCCACAAGCACAACAGGTGTCCTGGAAACAGCATACAACGTTACTGAGGGGACCTGGGGTAAGGACTTCTGTCACTTAGCCATGTCAAGGGCTCAAGTTTTGGGAATTCACAGTAACGTCCTAGTCAATGTGGTCTCTCCCTCTCTGGAGCTCTGGCTATGGCCTGGTTATTGCTCTCATACACTGGGCTGCATTTTGCAGTCCTCCAAGCCTCAGCTATGTCTTCTGCCCTCAGCTGGCCTAGGCTGCCTGAAAGCAGGTAGGCTTGAATGCATGTGTGCAGCCAGTGAAACTCCAAAAGCTGTCTGCTTTAATGTGGATCCATTGAAGGAATTTCTTCTAATGCTAAGAGCAGTGCTCAGTTGCAGAAGTCCCCTGCACAATTCTTAGCTGTGGGCCTCCAAACTGTGGCTGAGTGGAGCAAAATGGGAACACATAATGTTAATACTCAGGAAGCTGCCTAAGAACTTTTCTGTAGCAGCCTGTAGAAAGGGATGTGGTCTTATGGAAGTTAGCCAGCGTGTATAAGAGCCTGTGCTTAGTTGATGGCAGGCTGTTCTTCATCTCTCTATGTTTGCAGAAACCACATCTTCTGTAACCAGCACCTGGATAGGAGAGAAGGCAGATGACTCCAGTACCTCCATCCTTGTGGGCTGCCTTGTGGCTATTATTCTTCTGCTCCTGATGATTATAATCATTATTCTTTGGAAGCAGTATGTTCAGAAAAGGCTGGAAAAGGTAATACAGTGGGGCTATGTTGCAGGCACAAGTTCAGTTCTAAGGATTAACCCTAAAGAGCTCTGATTTTTTGTGGAAAGCACAGGGTTTCTCCTGCTCCATCTAGCAGCTCAAACTGTTCCCACAGGAGGGGAGGGTGCAGGCCCTATCCAGGATGTTGCTGGAACTTGCTGCGGTTGCAGCCAGTATATTACTCAACAACTGAGCATCACCTCAGCAGCTTTTTCTTTTTTTGGAAGGCCCCACGCCGAATCCTGGAGGAGGATGCCACAGTTCGCCTCTCCTTCTACAGCTACACCATTGCCAACAACCAGACCCAGATCCACCAGTCAAATCCCACCTACGAACGTGCTTTTCCGCTGGATTTGGAATATCACCAGCCAACTACGCTGCTCCACAAGCTTCCAGAGCTGTCCCAAAGCGCAGAGGATTCAGGTAATGTAATCATCTGTCTCTAGAAGCTAGGCATTTATTCTTCTATTATTTCTGTCACCTTTTAAAAATGTGTCTGTTTTCAGTGTCTGAATAATCCTCTCTGACTACAGTGCAGTACTAACTCAGGGACCAAAGACAGCATTTTGGAGCTCAAGTTTTTTGGTGTGTAACCTTGGCAGATGGAGCACCAGCCCCACTAGAGGGTGGTGGCCTTTTATTGTTCTCTTAAAGGTAGTTTATATGCTAGCCAGGTCATCTTTTAGGAGCTGGTTTTGGCAATCACAGCAGCACGTCATCGTCTGTCTCATCAGCCCCTTGGCAGTGGAGTCACTGCCTGCAGCACTCCCAGGCTGCCTGGTGGAGGAGGAGAAGGCCTTTAGCACCTCTTCCTGCAGCAGGAAATCTTTGAAATTCCATTAGAAAAAGCAGAGGCAAATGCAACAGAGGGCTGTCAGTGGTGCACTGGCTTCCAGCCCCTGGGAAGCTTTTGGATGCACACAGAGAGGAACATTTTCAGAGGCTTCTGTGCTCGGTGATGGCAATGCTGATGGGTGAGTGGAAGGGCAGTGCTGCATTCCTCAAGCAACAACTTGCTAAAGTCCAGCGTTATGCTGCACAAGGAGATTGGTTTGGACTGAGTCAGGATGTGACTGTGAAGCAGAACAAGTGTTCTGTGTAATAACTGATCATACAGGGAGTTTATTATTGCGTGGTATTTATGTGAAGAAGCTGTAAGGGGTAGGGTAGCATGATAATAGAGTACACAGAAAATGGAGACCTTGATCTCTAGAGCAAGTCTGATGTTGCAAGCAACATTCCCTGCATCAGGTAAAAGGAACAGATCAAATTTGGGATGAATCAGAAGCAGGTAACCCCTTTAGACTCATGCCTCCATGTCTGGGCAAGAGTTCTCGCCCTCATAACTGGGTAGAGCCCGGAGCTGAGTAACACCAATTCGCTTGTAGCTCACAGCTATTTGGGAGTGTGCAGAAGTGCAGCTTGTTCTGGTTTAAGCCCTAGTTAAAACAAAGCAGCCTTCCATCTAGATGTGCGTTGGTGTAAGGTTAACAGGCACGCAGCTAGGCTGGATTCCCAGAGGTTTGCAGGATTCAGAGGAGTGGAAGCCAGGCCATGCTGGTTTTAAGGGAGTGGGAGTCTGACTCCAGCTGTCTTTGCTTTCCCCTCAGTGTGCAGTGGGGACTATGCTGAGCCCGACCTGACCAAGTCCACTCCTCACCAAGGCTTTCAGAACAACGTTCCTCACTATGCTGAAACAGATATTGTCCACCTCCAAGGCGTGACAGGCAACAACATGTATGCAGTCCCAGCCCTCACTGTGGATTCCCTCACCAAGAAGGACATCTCCGTAGGTGAATTCCCACGGCAGCAGCTACGGCTCAAGGAGAAGTTGGGAGAAGGACAGTTTGGAGAGGTACAGCTGTTCTCTTCCATGTGTTCTCTAACAGAAGGGAGATGCCTGGCACAGTGAACCCTCTCAGCTGCCTCACTGGCATGGCTTCGTACTCAGGGACTGGGACTCGATGATCTCTAGAGGTCCCTTCCAACTCCTGCAATTCTGTGACCTGCACACCAGTATTTTATTTAATACTTGTCTTTGCTGGTGGGTTTGTAGAATCATGGAATGGTTTGTGTTGAAAGAGACCTTAAAGATCACCAATTCCAACCCCTTGCCATGGAGAGGGACACCTTCCACTAGATGAGGTTGCTGGGTTGTTGTAATGTCCTTTAGGATAGGTTTCAGAGACCCTGTTCTGTACCTGTGAGACTGCAGAGCGGTGCCACGCGGGAGTCTTTCATAGCAGATGGACTTGGCAAGCTTTGGCTGCTTGCTCTCTGTGTCCTTATTTTTGACCCTATAGGAAAGACGTAGAGTGTGAATTCAGACTGTCCCATGCCCTTCCACAGACATCTCAGACATGTGGTGGCTGTCACCCACCTGTAGGCGTTGTGACTGTAACTCCACCAGTGGCTCCAGCCAAGGCAGACTCATCCTGGGTGTACAGAGAGCTTTCCCACGAGCAGGTGTTGGATCTGATGGGCTCTGTGTGCTGGCCCTGGCTGAGGCAGATGTTGCCCAGGCACTGTGGTGCCCTCACATATTTTCTGGCATCAGTGCTTGCTCAAGCCCCAGTTTGTGTCAGAAGCCTGAGGCAGCATGATACATGCATCCGTCATCTGCCGAGCGTTCTCCTTATTCCTTGGGCTCCTTTTGAGCTATGAATGTTTCCATCTTTCTCTTTTCTCCCTTTGTTTCCACACTATCCCTAGTTCCATATGGAGGCAGGTTGTCCCCTCACTTGCTCCTGCTCTTCACCTGTGTTTTTATCCCCCCCAGCTTTTCCTTAGTCACAGCCTTAAAAATTGTTTGCTGTGTTTTGGCAAAGCACAGCCCTTTGCTGACTTCTTCCTCATCTGTGTTGTGTCCATACTTGTAATTCCTCCCTACTGACAGCACACCTTCCCTGCTTCAGCCTCCCTCCTGTCCCCTTCCCTTTTTCTGGGGCACTCAGTGTGTTGGAAAGGTGCTGGCAGCCTCAGTCTCTCCACCTGGCTGTCCCTGCAGCTGCTTCTGTGGCATGGGTCCTGCCCTGTCCTGGCTTGCACTCCAAAAAAGTGAGGTTTTTCCTCCCTGTTTTGTTTCTGGTTTCTCCTTCCTACTCATTCCTTTCCTTTCAATAGCTGTTAAAGCTTTGTCCTCCTCCTTTGTGTTGTTGAACAGCAGCAGCCAGGTTCTCCATCCTGGTTTCCCTTGGAGTTTGATTCATGGCCTGTTTCTTTCCTGGCATCACAGGCTCTTTTCCCCTCTCTTCTGCAAATGTGCTGCATCACTGCAGTCCCTTTTCTCCATCTCACCTTTGTAGTCTTCTCCTGCTGGTTGTCATCGGATGCTCTGCTCCACTGCTCTGGCTTAGTGTGCAGTTTTGCTTCTGGCAGCACGGCTCATTCACGCGTTTTTCACTCTCCATCCAGGGTTTCTGTAACTTCCAAGCCATTTTTTTCTGCTCCTAACCTTCTGCTTTCCAGAGACAATGACACACTTACCTGCACTTTGATACAGGCCCTCAGTACCATGGCTGTCTCTTTCAGTCCCATGCCTTGTACAGCTGATCTCTACTTGATGTTGTTGCTAGGCTTTCAGAATTTAATGAGCCTGAATCTCATGACTGTTTTTTCACCATGGCAGATTTCATTCTCCATGTAACTGCAGCAGCCTCTTTGCACTTCTGTTTCTGATTTGTAGGTTTATCCATTTTTTATGCTGTCTCCATTTTCTATTCATTGTGCTTCTTGCATAAGTTTTTGGTGTATTCTTCATATAAAATTCATCTCCATTATGTTTCCCGTACTGCTGCAAGCACATCCAGTCTGCTCCCTTCCTCCGGTCCTTTTTCCTATTCTGCACACTCAAATTTTCTGATTTTCCCACTGCAGCAACTTATGTCTAGTTTTCTTCTTGAATGTCTGTTCTGATAAATTCTTAAGCAAATGTTTTGTTGCACCGCTTCCTCCCCATTTTTTTCATACAACTTTGGTAGTAATTTCATGTTATTCATTTATTTATTTGAAGACACTTTTTGAATTCTGTGCTTTCCTTAGGGCATTCACCTCTGTGTACATTTACAGGTGGTGTGTTCACACCACACACATGCACTTCTCCCTTTTTTTCTGGAGCTAAAGGACTTTGGAGAGCTGTCTGATTTCTGGATGCTCCTCAGCTAAGTCTGAGCAGTGGCTCAGGCCAGGACAATTGTGTCTGAGTACAGCTGTTGTGATGTGCAGAAGCTCTACGTGCCAGATGTGCTGCAGCTGTGTTGTGTGTGCACATGCAGCACAAAGCACACAACTCCAGGCCCAGTGGACTTCTAGTGCTTGCTGGGCAGATTGAACCCCCACGTTATGTACTGCACCAGTGATCTACATCTGTGGAGCAAATTCAGTGCCTTGGGAACCCATTAGGCTCCAGTCCATGCCTACATGATGTCCAGGATCTCAAGCCAACAGTTGGGCTATTTGTCATTAAAGCAATGTCACTTCCATTAGATAATTCACTTGGTCATTCTGCCAGTGGTGACCAGCCTGATGACCTCAGTGTGACACTGTTTTCTTCTCATTTTCTGCTTGTGCACTCTCACAGCTGCCACTGCTTTCTGCCCTGCAGGTGCACCTTTGTGAAGCCGACGGCCTGCTGGAGTTCCTGGGGGTCTCTTCTACAGAATTCACTCACCAGCCGGTTCTCGTAGCAGTGAAGATGCTAAGATCAGATGTCAACAAAACAGCCAGGTGAGCTCGTCCACCATGCCAACCACCTGAGAAGGAAAGCAAATACTCTCCAGGCAACAGTTTCGCGTGGGTTAACCCTGATGACCTCAGTGAGAGAGGCCTTGGTGTGTGCTTTTGCTTGCATCCTGGTCCTTACACAAACATAAGAGCAAAAAGTAGGAATAATCATGGTGTTAAACTGAAATGCTGTATTAATTCTGTTTTCTGAGGAAGGGGTGGGTGCTGCACACAAGCCCAGAACCATCTTTCAAACTCGCTGTGTGCAGATGTGTAAATGTCCCTGGTCAGGGATTTTCTCACATGCCACTTGTGCTTTCCCTACACAAAGGAATAGGTCAGGATTCAAACCTCTGTTTTCTGTTTCACAAGAAATGATTTCCTGAAAGAGATCAAGATCATGTCACGGCTGAAGAACCCAAATATCATCCGGCTTCTGGGGGTGTGCGTGCGTGATGACCCACTGTGCATGATAACAGAGTACATGGAAAATGGAGACCTCAATCAGTTCCTGTCACAGAGGGAGATCTACAGCAAATTTGCAATTTCAAACAACATTCCCTGTGTCAGGTAAGGGGAGCTGCCAGTACTTAGGATGTCAGTGATATAGTGCTACCATTTCCTCCTGCTGTGCCTTCCAGGCAGGGACCCTGCAGCCTGCCACTGCCCCAGCACACCCCGTGGGCAGGAGTTCCACTGTGTGTGGGACTTTGTTCTTGAGGCCTCCAGAGATCCATGCTCCAACGAAGCGTCCCTGAGCGTGGGCTGCTCTGGTCATGGTGGCCATCTTGTATCTGTTATTTACTGATGTAACCATCTGTTTATGTTAGTGAGCTTGCATCAAGTATTACGTTAAGTGGCAAACCAGCTGCATTACAGCTAGAGTTTTGGGATGAAAGTCAAGAATTTCTCGTAGGCTTTTAGGATGTTTCATACGTTCTCTGGATGCCTAAAAGATATTACATATGGAGAGCTGTGTGTGGAGCTTCGTTAAGAAAAGAAGCCAAGAGAAGAAGAAATTTGTCTGGCAAAGAAGATTGTTTTCTGTCAGCAGGGGCACTTATCTCCCTTATCCCCCTCCTCTGTGGAAGGATTAAATCTGACATGAAAACCCCTCTCCTGGTGCAGAAATCCTTTCCTTGCAGATGAGTTGCGTGTAGGGCTAACGTATATTCTGCCCAATAAAAGGAACTTCTAATCAAGCCTTTGGCATGCATGCCCACAAAGGAAGAGGTTTACTTGCAGGTAAAGGCAGTTAGAGCAAGTTCTGCTGCTGGGCTGGAGGGGAGATGGCTGTGTCTTACAGTACCTGGGCAGCACCCCAGTTTCTGCCAGTAGCTGGCTGTGGTCAGTGGCCCTGTTGGGGAACGTTGAGCAGGCTTTGTGCACAGTCATGGCACACCAGGAACTGCTGTAAGGTGGACTTGCAGCCTGAAAGCTGAGTAGACACAATCCAGCTCTCTCCCATCTCCTGTCCCTTCCACACACCTGAACAGCTTTCACCATTAGAGCAGGGGCTTTTTTCCAGGCTGTACTCTCCAACAATCCTTTTTTCTCCTCCCCCTTGCCTCTCATCTGACTTCAACACTGGCATTCAGTGTTCTTCCCTGGTTTCCATTACTTGGCCCTACCCATAAGCTTTTCTTCCTCTTCAGCTGATCCTTCAGCCTCTCCTTTTGTCCCTTTCAGCCAGATACAGTTTCATAGTTTCATGTTAGAGGAAGCCCTTGTGAGGAGCTCAGCTATCTGCCTGTACAGGAGCTGGCTGCTGACAGTGAAATGAATCCCCTGCAAAGAGTGCAGCTTGTCTCTCTGCCAATTCCTGTGGGTGTCTGACTGGCACAGCAAGGTCCAGCTGTCCCTGCAGCTTTCTGGTATTTAAAATGCATCTCCCTACTGTCTCTCTGGCTGGTTAGCAAATCGTGAAGATGAGTCTGAGGAGTCTTTCATCCCTCTCCTCTGTGTGCAGAGCTGCACGCACCCTGCAGTGCTACACCTGCTCTGGAGCAGAAAGCCAGCAGCCAGGTCAGCAAGGTGCAGCACGTACCAAAATCCTCTGGGAACACAGTGGGCCCACCCAGATCAGGAGGAGCACAGAGCTGGCGGTGGGACAGGGCTGGCTGTCACCTGGCTGTGCTGTGGTGCTCGCTGTGCTGGAAGGCTGGCAGGGAAGGGCTGCCCTGAGCTGCTGCCAGTGCTGTGTCAGGGCAGAGGGGCTGCCTGCCCACTGGAGCGATGGCTTGGCTGTTGGTTAGAGCAGGTAGATCAGATGTATTGCCATGAGATATACTATTATCATTTAGATAACATGCTAATGCTTTTCTCCTTGCCACCAGAAGCACGAAGAATAAGGCTTTTTTTCCTGAGCTTTTTCAGGGAAAAAATAACTGTGAACAGTTTTAGATTTGTTTTGACAAATGCTTGTTTACATGAAGTGTTTGAGCATGCACAGTGGGAAACAAGCTGGGCATCGCAGAGCAGTGGGCCATCTGACTGTCAGAATGATTCACACACCAAATTCTGTCTGTATGTCACACAATTTTATTAATACTGCCTTCGTTTTGGTAATGGCAGAATTGAAATTATAACAAAATACATTGCTTTACATATTTGGTAATATTAAACATAAGCTCTCTAATGTTATGTCGCATGCTCATGTGGCTGTGTGATAGTGATGGTTTGAAATACGAAGCTGAGCAGTTTTTAAGACTTGAAATGCTGAGATTGTACAGCTTTATTTCCCTGGCACTCTGAGAAGTCAGTGCTTCATTGTGTAGACTCTTAAAAATCTTGATATTAATGCTTGGTATTAAGTGTGTAAGGATGTCAAATTCTAAGGCCATCAATTTCAGGGGCAGCGTGTCTGCTCTGGTTTGGTCAGCTCAGGAGCTTGGCCTGGCCTGGCAGGTCAGGGTGCTGGTGCCCCGGATCTGGACAGTTCAGTTTTGCTGTTATGGCAAAAAATAAAATATCAGGTCACTGTGATGCATCAAATACAAGGGCAAGCAGTAGGAAATGTCAAGGAAGAGTGAAGTGCAAGGAACTGTACTGATTTTCTCTGTTTTGTCGTCTTCTGATGCAGCTACTCTAACCTCCTGTACATGGCCACCCAGATTGCCTCTGGAATGAAGTATTTAGCATCTCTGAACTTTGTGCACAGAGATCTGGCAACTCGCAACTGCCTGGTGGGGAACAACTACACCATCAAGATTGCAGACTTTGGCATGAGCAGGAACCTGTACAGTGGGGATTACTACCGCATCCAGGGCAGAGCGGTGCTGCCGATACGTTGGATGGCCTGGGAGAGCATCCTCCTGGTAGGCACTGCACAAAACCGTTCTGTCTCCCTTCCTCTGGTTTGCAGTGTGCCCCTGAAAGAGTCCTGTGTGTGGGTGACAGTCCTTGCAGCTGCAGATGGCCTTGGGGAGATGTCTGCTCTGTGTTGGGCGTATCTCATGGGCTGGAAGAGGAGGCTACCCTTGCAAATAGAGAAATCAGGCTGCAGATATCTGTGCTGTTCTGCTGCTGGCATTCAGGATTCCTGTTGGAATCACCAGCAAGTTGCCAGTCAGTGCTGGCTTCCCCGGCTGTGAAGCCTGGAGGGGCAGGAATGAAATGAGCCTCAAGTGCCAAGTCTGGGTTAGAGGTTGGGGTTTGGTTTAGTGTTTAAGGGTCCTGCTGGCTTCTTTTAGGAGATTGTCCAACAGCCCAAACACATCCATTCCAGAGACAATTCCTTAATGTTTCCCAATATTTCTTTCTCAAGCTAGTCCTGAGACCACCCAGTTACACTTCCTTACAAAACCCCCTCCCCGTGCACAGAAGAATTGTAATTATGGCTGCCATAAAGGCTGATGGGCCAAAGCTTTTCTAAGTTCACTCTCTCTTCCTGGATACAGCTTAACCTAAACTGTAAATCCCTTCCCCCCTTCCTTGTGTGAACGTCTTCCAAAACTTTGTGGGCTGCTGGGGTTGCCAGGTAAACCAGGGCCATCTGGGTCTTGGCTGATTTCTGACAAAGCAGCCCCACCAGCCCCCAGTTGCTGTGTGTTATTTTGTGAGCAATCTTCAGCTTCTTTGTACTTCTTCAGAAACATCGTGTTCCAAACAAATCCAGTTTGGGCACTCTTTTTTTTTTTTTCAGAGATGGAAAACAGGGACAGTGAGCAGACTGTCACCAACTTTGCATGTACAAAGATCCAAATGATCCTGGCCTTCCTCTAAGAGTCAGCTTTGGCTCTGCTTTCTCCCCTAGGGCTTTGCTTCCTGTTCAAAGGCTTTTCTGTGCTGCAGTGCTGTGCTCTGGGTGGAGGGTAGGCAGCAGCTGTCACCCCGTGCCACAGCACGCAGCATTTTGCTACTGCTGGAGGCAAATGCAGGCTTCCCAGGAGGCGTGGTAGTCCCTGGCTTTGTCTGAGACTTGCTTCCTGCTTCGAGAGGTTCACCCCAGGGAGAGCTGCACCTTCCTAAAGCTGTCCCGTGGGTCCACAAAGATGAGCAGCTCTTGCCCTGCTTCAGTCCCTTAGTGCATTGCTTAGAGCAGGTCAGCTGCTCTCCTGTCTCTGGGGAGCGTTTTCCCAGGTATGAATCCTCACGTTTGGAGAGTGCAGATGGAAATAGTTTTTTGCTAAATGAGTGCTGTGAGCAAACCGTGCTTACAAGATCCTTTCTGTTCACAGGGCAAGTTCACCACAGCCAGCGATGTGTGGGCGTTTGGGGTCACCCTTTGGGAGATGTTCATACTGTGTAAGGAGCAGCCCTACAGCCTGCTCTCGGATGAGCAAGTCATCGAGAACACAGGGGAGTTCTTCCGCAGCCAGGGCAGGCAGGTAAGGAAGCAGATGCGGCCTCTCTTGCCTTCACTTGACCTGATGGCACCAAGTGGATCTCCAGGGCCTTTCTGCTGGTCTCACATCCCCTGCAGAAGTCTTTGCTTCTATTACTCATCTTTTCAAGCGTGTCCCATCTCTCCTGCCCTTCATCCAGGCTCATAGGATTGGCTTTCCTCTCCTGCAGCCCCCCTGGAAGAACCTCCTGGCCTGTCCAGTGCTGCTTCCATATTACAAACCTCTTGTTCTAGCCTGCCTTTGGTGCACCAACCTCCTTAGCTTTTCTTGCTGTCCTGTACAACCCTTGTGCTCTCCGGCTTTGTCAGATCTCTCTCCCATTAGTGTTTCCTCTGAAAGGCAAGGAAGCACTTGCTGAGGTGGGGAAGGAGGAGTTGTTAGTGCCCAGGGGTTACTCCCCATATCTCCATCTGTGCTGAAATGCCTTTGGCCATCTCTGTTGCTGAAAGGCTTTTCTACATCATCCTCTCGCTCCAGGCAGGAGTTTACAGCCCACTCCTGTTGTCTCCGTAGCCTTCAATAGATGGATCAGTGGTGATGCTACATAGAGCATGAAAAGTGAGCACCTCCACGGGCTGCTGTACCCAGAAATGGATGTGCAGTTGTTTGTTCTTCTCCCAGAATTCACATTTAGTTCCAAATATAATGCAAGGTTTTATTCATTGTCTCCCAGATATTAATGACGTAGCGAAGAGTCCAAAAGATCAGTGTCTTGAGAGGAAAGGGAAAAAAATGATTCTGCCAACCTGTACTTTAGATAAGCTCTAAAAGGTGTTTTTTCTGTCTCTGCTAACAAGCTGTCACGATGCTTAGAAAGCCTCATGGGTTGTCTACGGTGAGTGCAAGTATTTG
The DNA here is from genome assembly GCA_013396635.1 of Penelope pileata. Classification (NCBI taxonomy): domain Eukaryota; kingdom Metazoa; phylum Chordata; class Aves; order Galliformes; family Cracidae; genus Penelope; species Penelope pileata. Next base: position 283,236 of record WBMW01005580.1, read on the forward strand.
GATTTTATTGTGGTGGATTTGGTTTTGGTCTGTGTTTTGTGTCACTGGGGAGACAGATCCTTCTGAAGCATTCGTGTTTCCTGAGGGACGAAGGGCTGTTGGTGAGCAGCTCATCCAGCAAGGTGGCAGTGCCTCTGCGGTGCCCTTCGAGGCGGTGCCACGCTCCAGCCACACCTCGCTGCCAGGCTGAACGGGCTCCAGACCCTGCATGGCTGCTGTCTTGTAAAGCCTGGGCTGAAGCTGTCCTGTGGATGTGGCTTAGCCAAGGTTTGGTTGTTTAAAGGAACAAGCACCGAATGTGCTGTATTCTTTTTTTTTCAGATCTATCTCTCCCAGACTCCTCTGTGTCCTAACCCCGTGTTTGACCTGATGCTGAAATGCTGGAGCAGGGATATCAAAGATCGTCCCACCTTTGACATGATTCACCACTTCCTGCTAGAACAAATGGAATCAAACATTTGACTCCAGAAAAAGAGACAGACTGTTGAGAACAGTGACGTTGGTGCCTCTCTGCCTGCACCTCACAGGAAGATGGTCAGGCCGCCTTGCTCTCCTCCCTCGACTGAACCGTGTTTGACTCGAGACGTCCATGGCAGCTGCTCATTCTATTGGCCATGGTCTGACACGCAGGACCAGAGGATCTCATTTGGTTGAAAACTCATCTCCTCTTCTGAATCATTTCCTGGGAATACTGTGAGAGGGGTTTTATTGCATACCTGTACGCCTTTGGGAAAAATGAATGCCTAAAACTTTTCAGGGGCCGTGGAGCTCTCTCCTGGTTGGAATGGAAAGCTGCCAGTCAGCGTGAGAGCTGCGGCTCCGCGACAGCTTTGTGCAAGCAAAGCCTTCAGTCTCCTAAAACTATTCCATTAAACCAATGGAAGTCTTGTGCACATTAGCAAGTGTTTCTGTGGGCTCTTGCTGCAGACAACGTGTAGTGAGAAACCAGGACTGCCTCGAGCTAGGGGACGTTCCGACAGACCTGGGAACTGCTGGGGCTGGGTCCAGCCCCCCTGGGGAGTGACGCTGCCAGGGTCTGCGGAGGATGCTGGTGGAAGAGTCCAAGATCGTGTTCTTTTTTCCTGTGGTTGTTAAGCACTGCTTTTGTTATATATGTGCGTTTTTCCCCACACTGGATTTTTTTTTTTTTTCTAGAAAAAAAAAATAATTAAAAAAAATGAATGTTAAAGGTCACGGGAAGGTCACTACAGTCTTCTTCTGACCTGCAAATTAAGGCTAGGGTAGGGAGTTTGTATTGAAAAGTAGCTGATACTGTACTACTGTCACTATGTAGATTTATTAGCCTAATGAACTTGTAGCCACAATGGACTGATGTGCAATTAATCCTGTATAAGTACCCATTAATATGAGATCTCTACGTCGACGCTGTTACGTGTGCAGAGGGAACTGAGGTGTGGTGAAAGCGAATGGCTGAGAGCAGAACCCGCTGTGTCCCAGCTCCTGGGAGAGGAGCAGGAGCAGGAGCAGAGCACAGCTCGGCCCCGCGCTGCACGCACGCAGCCATGGTTCTGGGGTCCTGGGCACAGGGCTGGGGGCACAGGGCTGGGGGGCAGCCGTGGTGCTGGGGGCAGAGCTGGCGTTGGGGTGGGACGGCTGCAGCCTCCAGCTCTGCCCGCGCTGGGCTGGTTTGGCTCTGGTGCTTCCTGCACAGCACAGGGCAGCTCCTTGGACTGGGGTTGGTTTCTGTTTGTTGTCTGCAGTGGCTCATTGTTGGGAGGATTGTACAGGGCTCCAGAGGGTGAGAGCACTCAGCTCGTTTCTACAATAAATCCATTGTGGATTTGTCGGGTGCCAGGGAGCGCTCTGCTGTTCCCCCTCCAGTTGTTAGCCAGATCTTGAGGACCAAGCGGAGTGCTTCAGAAGCTGGGAGAAGGTGCAAGGTCAGCACTTCTTGTTTTTGAACGGCATCCAGTGTAGTGTATGTTTCCAGTAAAGGTTACAAAGTTCTTATCTTGGCCAGAAGCTGTGAGCTGTGCCCTGCTGCCGGAGCAGCTCTGCGAAGAGGCAAACTGTGGCTGTTCCATGGTGAAAGGGAGCCCTGTGCTGGCAGGCGCTGGGGCTGAGCGTGGCACGGCTGTGGCTGCTCCCCAGGCAGGAGAGGTCCCAACCCTGCAGGTGGGGTCCCTGAGCCTGTGCAGCTGTGAGTCAGAGGGCAGCATCCTGCACCCTATGGGGCTGCACGGGCCCAGGGAACCTGCCCACCAGGTGTTTGTTCCCTTGCACAGAGCTGGGGGTGAGCCACTGCCGCCCTGAGAGCCCGGAGCTGGGTGGTGGGAGCCAGAGCCAACGTGGCCGCGTGTGCTGGTAGCTGGCAAACCACTCATCGGTGTCATTTCTGGGGTGTTCCCATCCTGTCCCAAGAAATGTCCCCGAGTAACACGGAGCTGTGTGTGTTGTGCTGTGTTTGGGAGTTCGGAGGCACCGGAATGTAACGTCCCCCGGGCGGGCTGGGTCCTTCTGTTACGTCAGCACGTGCTGTTCCTCCGCTGACATTCGGAGTCTCTCTCATATCAATAAATTCTAATGATAACCTTGACAAAAGCGAATTTCTACTTTTTTACGTAGGTGTCTGCCCTCGGTGCAGAGGTGCACGGTGCCGTGGAGCTCCCGGAGGAGCGGGCAGGAGGGGATGCTCTGCAGCTGGGATCGCTGCCGGGCGCTGTGACCGCGGCACTGTGCTGCACTGAGCCCTGTTCTCCTGTTCTTATCTCATGTGCTTACTGAACTCGGAGATCCAGCTTGGGAGAGACCTCTGGTCTCCAGTCCCATCACCCTCTGGAAGCTGCGCTGGCCTCAAAGCTGTGTTGGGCTGCTGGGACCCAGCTGAGCTCTGCAGGTCTCTGAGGATGGAGATGGGCCCCGTGTGGCTGAGGCTCTTCAAGACCACGGAGGGGCTTTGGCAGTGAACCACACTCCTGGCGCTGAGATTCGTGGAAGCAGAGCTGGTGCGAAGGGCTGGGATGAGCTTTAGGGTAAGGCCACGCTGACCCCAGTGCCCGCTCCCTGTGCAGGAGGTTGGGCACAGAGGGGCTGACCCCACAGCACAGAACCCACTGCAACCACGATACAGGAACAGGAGTTGCCCCTGGTCCCTCTGGGCTGGGACACTGAAGGGCTGCGTTGTCCTGCAGCGGGGACACGAGGCTGAAGCTGTGTGTGCTGTGCTGGTGCCCTGGGTGTGCGTGGCACCGTGCTCCCCAGCTGTGCCTGGTGTTGGTGAGCAGCAGCGTGACCACGTCCGTGCACTCGTGGGAAACACCTGGTGCTGCCACCCCAGGGTGTGGAGCCTGCAGGAGATCTGACAAACACCAGGAAATCCCTGCGCTCCTCCAGAACTTCCAGGTGAGGAAAAAGCATCTCCAGGAAAGCCCCAGAGCGGAGCGGCGTGGCCGCTGCTGCAGCATCACAGAGGTTCCCCGGGTGACTGCGGTGTGCCCCATCCCGCGCCCGCGGAGCCATGGCAGCCCCCAGGGAGAGCAGCCTCTTCCCTCCCCACCCCTACTACATCCCTGGGTAAGTGCTGGGCTCACCCACGCTCGGTTCATTTCCAACACAAATGGGTCTGGGTGGGATAAAATAGGATTTGTGATATTTTTTTTTTCCCAAGATGCTCTTAAATGTGCCGTGTGGCAAAGGAGACCTGGTTCCAGGGGGAAACCAGCACCTTGCAGCAGGGTGTAATTACAGACTGTGCTGTAAGGCACTGAGGGGAACTTCAAAACTGTGTTTTTGGCAGCTTGAAACGGAGAAAAATGCTTCCAGAGCTGCTCTCCAGGGTTTTGGTGCAAAACTGCAATAATGTTAGCATCAAGGATGTCTGAGGAGCTCCTTTGAATAAATATTTGCATGACCACAATGCATTGCTGATGAGCTGTAGGATCGTGGTCCTGCTTCCAGATCCACGGAGCCATTAGGGTGCTGCTCCTTGAATGGGTTTTTAGATCAATGGCTGCGATGGGTGAACTGCAGGAGCGGGGGATCTCTGCTTTCTTAAGAACTCCATGCACAGAAAGTCAGCCTGCAGGAGCCCTCATCATCCCCGCAGCACCACGGCTCTGCCAGCGGGGCTGGTGCCTCACTTTGGGCAGATCCATTCGGGCAGATCCATTCGGGCAGATCTATTTTCTGCAAACCCCGACCGTGCAAGCTCCTCGCCTCCCCTCGCCTGTCATTGCTTATGCATTGAATCCTTTCGCAGCCCTGCCATTAATTTCTCAATGATCAACATTCCCCTGGCTGGCCTGTAATTATTCAGGCTACGTCATTTGCTCGGATTTGTCATCCCTGCGTAGCTCCCTCGTGTCGCAAGACGTGGAAAACCAATGGGAAGGGGCCACCGCGCTCCTCCGGGGAAAGGTGCTGCGGGCAAACCCCGAGCACCTGCCAGGTGTAAGCACACGGCTCTGCTGGGGCCGTTGGAAGCCGTTGGGAGGGAAAGTGCTTACTCATCGTCCTGTGATCCTCATGCATCATCCGCCCGTGTCCCTGGCTGTGCAGCGGGATCGTGGAGCAGGAGTTTTGCTGTCAGCTCCATGTGCCGTGGGGCAGCCGCGTTGCGGGGCTGTGCTCTGCACCCCACCGTGCTCACCCCATGGAAGTCCTGCACATTGCTTTGGGGCGTGAACCCGCCCTGCTGCCTGCTGTGAGGGGATGGAGCAGGGGCTTGGAGGCCATAAGTCACGTTTCTCAGTTCTTGGGGTTTGGGGACCCTGAGAAATCCCTGCACAAACACCCTGTGCTTGTGCCACACCTGGGCACCATCACCTTCTGCTGAAGTGACCGCTGCTCCGCTCCCCTCCCCAGCTACGAGGGCTTCGTCCCCCAGTTCAACTACCAGTTCGGAGAGACCTATGGCAAAACCACGTACCGGCTGCTGACGGACCCGCACGTGCGCAAGAGCCCTCGCTCCCTGCTGGCTCCGCTGAGCAAGCAGAGGTTCATCGAGGACTTCAGCGGGGCTCAGCACAGCTGCCAGCCCTTCCTCCCGGAGCGCCCAGGTGAGCACAGCCCCCACAGCGGGCACGGTTCGGTCACTGCTGAGCTCTGTGCCACCCACAATGTTTCCCTGGGGGACGTTTGCTGTGCAGCCCCCATCGTGCTGGTGCAGGAGCACCTGGAGAGCAGATCAGTGCTCAGGGCTACTCATGTTGGCATCTGGTGGAGGAGCATTTTAGACCTCAGGTTACCTTCACTGAGGTGAAGATGAATGATTTTAAGGCACATCATGAACTTGCTGCCCAGCTCCTTCGTATCTCACAGGATAGAGTTCCCTCTTCCCGTCTCTTTGGGGCAGATTGGCTCTGCCACGCTCCCACTTGCTGTTGGTGTTGTGTCGTTGCATCTTCGTGCTCTGCAAGAGGGCTCGTGGGCCCTTCCCGTCCCTCTCTGAGATGTGCTCATGCAGATTCCCAACACCAGGGGTTCTCAGGAACGTGCTTGGGCAGCCTCGAAATCACAGCTGTGCTGTGGTCCCGTCTGGTTCCCTCCCAGGGAGGAGCCATCCCTCGGAGGTGTTTGTCCTGTACGGGTGTGGGTGCCCAGCTCTGCAGCAGCGAGCCCTCTCCCCGCTGACACAGGGGTTGTGTGTGCCCAGGGACTTCAATTCCCATCTGCTTTCCCCTTTTCCACTGGGAATTTGTGCCATGTAGCATAGAATCATAGAATATCCCAAGTTGGAAAGGACCCATACAGAGCCCAGCTCCAAAAGCTTCCTGCAAGCTTCTGGCGTTCCTGCTCGTCCCGCACCCAGGTCCCCACCGTGCAGGTGTGCTCGCAGGCGCTGCTCCTGGACGCTCCCATTTGCATTTCCTTGGGCTGAAGGCAGTTTGGAGGCCCAGTGAACCAGTTGGCCTGGTTGCTCTCTGTCATTACTCTTTGTCATTGCTCTTCCCTCGCCAGCCCCACGTCTGCTGCTGGGAGCTCCGTGTGCAGCTCTTCCTCCTGCCTCCCTTCCTTAATGCAAGCACCCCTCAGCCCTGGGAGAAGCCCCTGCCTGCTTTGAGCACAACATTGCACAGGACTGCGGCCATGGAGCCCCCAGCAGCGCTGTATTTCTGTGCTTGGTCTTCAGTGAGCTCAGAGCCCGAAGGACGGGGTTTTTTGGTAGGATTTTGTCGGTGGGCACAAAGAATGTTGCTGGATTTTACCTGCTCAGTCCCATGATGGGATTCTCCTGGGATGCTGCTGGGGCCGGCTGTTGGGGATGTGAGTGGTTAGGGTTAGGCGCTGATGCCGAGGGGTTACAGCATGGGATGGCTGAGAGTCAGAGGGGATTCCTGGGTACCAGGGGACTTCATCTTCCTGTCGATGCAGTAATTGGTTTGCTAGGTGAAAAAGAGAAGTGCAGATGCAATATTTTCATTAATAACGTAGGAAATGTTGAGATAAACCTCTTTTAAAACTGGCACGCTGGGTTGGAAAGTCAGTTTCATCGAGGTTGGTTTCTGTTGTGTTGCTGGCCTGGACAGCGCTTGGTAGTACGGCTGTGTGGGGTGTACGCACCTGCTGAGGTTACACATGGCAGATGCACTTTGCAATATGATTAGAGGCAGATTACAAACCCAAATGCCACCCAGCAGCCCCGTACCTGTGCAGAGGGGGCAAATTCGGCAGCGCCTGCAGCTCTGCACGGATGCCATGGAGAAGGCACTGGTGGGCTGAAGGGAACCACCTCCAGGAACAAACATGGGAGGAAATTGGTTTGTTTAGAAACAAACCAAAAAATCCATCTGACATATAGACAAGACATTGACATCCAACAAGAGTTTTCCCATACGGAAAAGCTCGCTGTGGGGCGTAGGAGCCATCGCTCTCCATAAGCGCTTGGCACTGGGTGCTCTGGGCCCGTGTTCCATCCCGAGGAGCAGGAGGGCCGTGGGCACGGTGCCTCGTCCCAGCCGCTCCATGCCCGCCCCGCTGTCTCCCCACAGGGTACTTTCCCCACGAGAGAGCCGGGGCTTTCACCAACTTCCCAGAACCGCAGTTCGGGCCGAAGCCGCCTCCGCCCGGGCCGGGGCCAGCTGAGGAGGAGCTGCTGCTGCTGCCGCTGACGGAGGCGAACACCTGGCGTGGCCGTGTGGGGCCCACGCTGAGCCCCCCCGCCCCGGTGTGGGGCCCGGTGGGGCCGCCGGAGGGACAGGAGGGGCGGCTGCCCCGGCTGCCTGCGGCCTGCGGGCAGGGTGGGAGGCACGGGCCCAGCACGGGGAGCGGGCAGGTGAGCAGCCATGGCGGGAGGTGTGGGGATGGGGCCCCTCGGTGCTCGCTGTGGGGAGGGAATGCTGAGGGGCTGGAAGCATGGAACACCCTGAGCTGGAAGGGACCCACAGGGATCATGGAGCCCAGCCCCGGCCCCACACAGCACCCCCACACCCAACCCCAATGGCTGAGAGCGGTGTCCCAGCTCCCTGAGCTCTGGCACTGGGGCCGTGGCCCTGCCCTGGGCACTGTGCCATGCCCACCCCTCTGGGCAGAGCCTTTTCCTATACCGTTGACCAATACCAAACTCCCATGGGTGTTTCTGGGATGAAGCTGTTGTGATGGGTCGTTAGCCCCGATCACAAAGGCTTGGTCTCTCACTTGACTGTTTTAGCCCCAGACTCCCACCACTGGGCCCTGTCCCACACACCCCAGCCCCAAGCTGGGCCCTGCAGAGCAGCTCAGCACCTCTCACTGATGCCATCCCTGAACTGCTCCCCAGCTCACCTGCATTTCCCACCCACCTCCCTTATAAGCACCGGGATTTGCCTTAACGCCTCTGGGCAGCGGCCTCAGTCCCCCTATTTCCACGGCAGCGTTTGTCCCAGGGCAGGCAGGCAGCCAGGGCCACGCTAATCCCAGTGGCAGAGATTAGAGATCTGACGTGCGGGGTCAAAGCCGCCTCGGATGTAGGGCCGCGGAGGTTCATCCCTGCCCTCAGGAGCAGCCCCAGGGCTGCGTTGTCAGGGGGGCTCAGCCCCCCTTGGCCTCCCCTGGGTGTTCTGCAGATTCTCTGCACGCTCAGAGCTCACCCGGAGATTCGGCTGTAGCAGAAATTCCTGGAGTGGCTCTTGGGGTAACAGCACGAAGTCATGGCAGCGGTGGTTGGGATTAACAGGTTCTGGCGGTGATTTAAGTCCGAGGGGAAGCAGGTTTTACTGGTGCCCATTTTGTCTTTGCTTTTATTTTGAGCCCGTGCGAGCCGAAGGTGTGACTCTGCCGGCAGTGACCGAGGCAGCGGCCGCAGAAGGAGATTATCGTCCACCCATGCTGGCTGTGCCCAACGCCATCCAGCAGAAAGTCATCTCAGGTACAGGAGGGCGGCTGAGCGCAGCACGAGGCCCAGCACAGCCGCGTTGGCCCCACGTGTTCGGGCACCTGGGGATGGACCGTGCCCAGCTGCTCCCAGCACAAGGGAGAAGCTGTTTCTCTCCTAGAAACATGAAGTGATGTTCTGAAAGACCAAAATAGAACCGTTTTGTGTCACGTGAACGGTTTGTTTCTGTCTCGTAACTGGTGACAATTGGTTGGGTGGGAAGGGCAGGCGAGGGAGAGAGGCTGCAGAGCTGCCAGCCCCTGCACCTGGGTTAATGGAGTGAGAACGTGGCAGAGCTGTGGGCTAAAGACTGTACAAACAGCCATCGTGTCTTGTCCATACCTCGTGGAGACCCACAAAGACCAGTTCGGCTCATTGATCCCTTGGGGATCGTGAAAAAGGCTTTTGGAATAAATCTTCCACGTTACATCCGATTTAAATGGGTGGATTTAAAGGAAGCTTTTCCATCCTGTGCTCTGCCAGGATTTTATATTTATCCCAGCTTCTTCCCCTCCCAGCCTGGTTGATCCCTGTACAGCTATGTATGTTCCCAAGCAGAAAATGTTCTCCTGTCTTCATCCCAAGGCTACGCTGGGTTCTTACCCCGCTTCACCTGGGTCTCCGGTGTCAACTACCTGCGGGGCGTGAAGGAAGCCATGGCCGAGTTCGACAGGATCCAGGTAGGCTGTGAGCACAAATCTCATTTCCATGATAGATGTCTGGAGTCATGGCAGCACCATGGCTGGCTTCACTGGCAGCAAGGCTTTCAGAAGCGGGGCTGGAAGTACAAGCAAAATACAGCGCTGTTGGGTAACGCGTTGAAAATATCACGAGCAATTAAACGCTGTAACTTGTTTCCTTGGGACATTAAGGGAGGATGAGTGAGTTCATAAAAGGATTAAGCAAATCTACGGAGGGTTGGCTGAGGAGAAGCTGTTAAAAGTGTTGCTCTGGGTGCACAGACGCAGCTGTCTGCCCTCCCCTTACGCAACGCGTCCTCTCTTACCTGGGTAGTGGTGCTGGGTGGTTTCCTTGGCTTCTGGGTGGGTATTTCTCCACTTCAGGGGTTGTAGAGATTTTCCCTTTACTAACATAAATTGTCTTTAAAAGATTTTGATCTTATTTCTGCACTGTTCCCCAAAAGAGGAGAAATATCCACGTTGTAAAGCTCCCGTTCCATCCCCTCGCTGTAAAGCTCCCCCATACAATGCCATACAATCCTCCCCCACGGGGAAGCTCCCTCCCTCCCACCACGGTTAGCAGATTCCCTCCTGCTGCCAGGATGGCATCAAAGCCCTGGGGTGCTGCAGCCTCGCCAGGTAGGGACCAGTGGGCTGGGGGACACCGCACAGAGCACACTGCAAAACATGTCCCCATCCTGGTGGCCAGGGCTCAGCGCGGTGCCTTTGTCCCACGGTGCGTGGGTCTGATGCAGGGAAAAGGCCCAGGACAGGAGGAACCTGGGCCAGGAAGGAATGCAGTGCTCAGTGGGAACAGCAGCAGGGCACATGGCATCCTGATGTGTTGGGTGAGGGCCTCCTTATCCCTTCCTCCTGCAGTTCATAGAAATAAAGCAAACAGAACAAAGAGGCATCATCACAGATTTAGCTGTGATTGCTGCTTGCAATCCATCTCTGCCCGATTCACGGAGCGCCGTGCCCCAGGGAGGGGGGATGGATGCTGCTCCCCATGGCAGCAATCGCCACATTCCGGCTCGCAGAGGCTCTTTGCAGCACATGAGGCGCTGAAGGGATGAGCGTAAGCGTGCTAAAAAAAAAATGACACCAAATTTCTGTCTAAGATGGCTTCTGCCTTCAAGCCACTAATCTTCTGCCCTAAATCGCTGTTGCCCTAGGTTACGTAGCAGGATGCGCCGCGGATCACTTCTTGCTGGCTGCATCCAGCAGAGCAGAGCAATCCTCTCGCTTCAGTGCTGCTCTGGGGAGCAGGAGGGCTGCAGCATCGCTCCAAAGGGCTCCCCGAGCCCCTCCCTTCCCCACTCACAAGGGCACTGTAGGGACCTTTTGGGGTTTTGCCACCCCAGTGATGCACGGAACCGCGCTGCCCTTATCTCGGTGTGACCTCGGAGCCGGGTGACAGAGGGTGATTTACACTCTCCCTTCAGTTACGGCATCCTAAGACTTCCTCTCCCCCCAGGCTGGGAATTAGGGGCTAATCACCCTCACTGGGACTCACAGAAAACCAAAAGCGGTTGCAGGGGTTGCACCCAGCACAGAGGTGCCGTCACTGCAGAGGAGCAGAGCAGGCACGGGGCCCTGCTGCAGGCTCTCACTGCATCACCTTCACGAGCAGCATTTTACGAGCAGAATGCACTTAGGGCTCGGGGCTGGTGCCAGAACGCAGAGCTGCAGCCAGGTCCTCAGAGGCACCCAGGGCTCCTGCCTGCGCCCACAGAGAGAGCTCCAAGGTGGGAAGGGGAAGCTGTGATGTAGCTTTGAAACAGCAGAAAATGGAACTGGTGGGAGAATTGCTTTTCATTAGCTTAATTCCTCTCACAAGGAGTCCAAGCACGCGATTTAGGTGGCAGCGTGGTTTAAAATGAATGGTATTGGTTTTTGTTTTCCAGTTTCAGCAGAGAAACCCGGTTCACACCTTTGGCAAGAGGTTTCCCCAGACATACTGGCCCAACAACAGGATTTACAGCAGCGCCGGGCTGATACCAGCCTACACAGGCTTCGTCCCACGTAAGTTCATCAGCTGAGCGAAAATGAAAGTCACTAATACTAATTAACGACTGTCATTACGTAGTGCTGTTGGTAGCTGTAAGGTCACAGCAGAGGCCAGCTCTGAAGTGTTCCAGGTGGGAAGGAGATGTGTTCCAGTGTCTGCGGGAGTCGTGCCCCAGCCTTGCTGCAGGCTTCTGCAGCCCCCAAGTGCAGGATGCTCAGTAACACCTCACCCAATTCACTGCAACCTCTTCATCAGGGAAGTGATTCTGGCCTAAAAAGCTTAAAGGCTGATAGAAAGCAAAAGGTGGGTGATGCAAAGGGGTGGAGACAGCACAGAAAGCAGTGAGGCAGCAACAGCCAGCACGACAGGCGCTGCCCTGCACCAACGCTGCCAGGTGTCGGTGCTGCCTGAAAGGAGAGGACTGGGAGAGCAGCTCTGGCTGTGGCATGCTGATGGAAGAGGAGGAGAAATACCTCAGCCCCTCAGCAGTAACTAGCTGCCCAGAGGGACACACGTGAGAGGAGTTGTATTCTAACAGCAGGGTATGGCAGCACTAAATGTCTGAGCACTGCTGGGAGTCCTTAGTATTGCGTCTTCCCAGGCAGTGGAGAGGTGACCCTAACCCCACAGCTGCCTGTTGTCCCCTCTGCCACCTCCCTTGGGACACGCAGAGAAATTCTGGACAGCTCAGGGTCTGTGCTCTCATCTTGCATTACAGGAGAAGAGGAAAAACTGTTCCTTTTGGCTCCTGTCACCACACCCTGGCTGCGGGGAAGGGGAGATGGGCTGTGCAGCAGCTGTCCCCAGCGCACTGCACCTACCTGTCCCCATGGCATGGCAGCTCTGGTGTCTCAGCACACAGCTGGCTCTTTTTTCCTCCGTGCTGGGCTACTGGAGGGCTAAGGCCACAGCCCCCAAGTTAGAGACCCCTGGAGAAAGGCTGCTACAAACCTCAGGGCAGTGCTCTGCAAAAAGCCCTGAATTCAGCGCAGCCCCCCAGGAGGAGGGGGGCAATGCAACTGCCAGGTGGTGTCTGGAGGAGAGCCCCGGCCCCACTAACTGGCAGGGCAGGCAATGTATGAGCTTCAGTGCAATGAAAAGGAGGATGACAAAAAAAAAAAAAGCCATACCCTGAAATCAAGGACAAAAATCGACTGCTGGAAGCGTTACCTCATGCTTTAAAAATCTTGTCATCCTTTCACCTACAGAAGTAGTCTTCTGTGGAGGCCTGACACTGGCCACCTGCTTCTGTTGGCAGATGCTCTTCCACTGCTCCAAGAGCCACCGCTGATGAGGGAAATCTTAACTACTAGCTTCGCTCTGGAAGGAGACACTGAAGTTTTTCCATTAACCCCAAATCAGTTATAATTAGTAATACTGAACACAGTTTTCTTCAGCAAGAAAGCTGCCTCTCTTCTGTCCAGCTACTCTGTGACAGAATGGGAAAAAAATGCATCAATGTTTGGCTGCATCATCTGGAGCTCTGCAGTGCAATGCCTGCAGTGCAGTGCAGCTTGCTGCAGCTGTCAGGAGCTGTAGCTCATGGCAGCTCGCAGCCAGGTTTGTGCTGCTGCATGGGTGCAGCTCTCCTCCCTCCAGAACCACCCACATCTCAAAGGCAAATTGCTGGCACCATTTTATGGCCCTGGCAGAGAATGAGCTGTAGCTTACAGCCACCTGCATTTCCATTCTGGTCAGAGCTGCTCAGCTCTCGCTGGGACTGACGCCTGAGCCCAGCACCTGTAATAGGAGTCCACACGCAGGTACCTAAATTTAGCTGCAGCTTAGAGCTGAATTTCAGCCTCCATGTTAAGGGTATCCCCCTCTGCGGCTGCCACGGGGAAGAGGGCTGGTGCTCATCCTGCTCCCGTGTTTTTCTCTTCCAGACCTCCGCGACACCTACGCGCTCACTTACAACAGCAGCACCCGCAAGGCTTACCAAAAGGAACAAAGGAGACGAGCCTGTGCACCGTGAAAAATGCTTTAATGGTGCCTGTACAGCAACTGAAGTGACTTTTGAGACAGGAAGAGGAACACAACACAGACAGAGAAGTTTTGAATGCAAGAGTTCATACAGCTTTAAACAAAATTTACAGGTGTTCGTCTGCATAGCTTTTTACTCTGCCTCTTCTTCACCCTCTTCCTCAAACTCCCCCTCCTCCTCAGCTGTAGCATCCTGGTACTGCTGATACTCAGACACCAGGTCATTCATGTTGCTCTCAGCCTCTGTGAATTCCATCTCGTCCATGCCCTCGCCCGTGTACCAGTGCAAGAAAGCCTTTCGGCGGAACATGGCAGTGAACTGCTCTGAAATGCGTTTGAACAGCTCCTGGATGGCTGTGCTGTTACCAATGAACGTGGCAGACATTTTCAGGCCACGAGGTGGAATGTCACAGACCGCTGTTTTAACGTTATTAGGAATCCATTCAACAAAATAGCTGCTATTTTTGTTCTGAACGTTCAGCATTTGCTCATCGACCTCTTTCATGGACATACGGCCCCTAAAAACAGCAGCTACGGTCAGGTAGCGGCCGTGGCGCGGGTCGCAGGCAGCCATCATGTTCTTTGCATCAAACATCTGCTGGGTGAGCTCTGGCACGGTCAGAGCACGGTACTGCTGGCTCCCACGGCTCGTGAGGGGGGCAAAGCCAGGCATGAAAAAGTGCAGCCGGGGGAAGGGAACCATGTTCACCGCCAGCTTCCGCAGGTCAGCGTTGAGCTGCCCCGGGAAACGCAGGCAGGTGGTGACACCGCTCATGGTGGCTGACACTAAATGGTTCAGATCACCGTAGGTTGGCGTGGTTAACTTCAGTGTTCTGAAGCATATGTCATAGAGGGCTTCGTTATCAATGCAGTATGTTTCGTCTGTGTTCTCCACGAGCTGGTGCACCGAGAGCGTGGCATTGTAGGGCTCTACTACAGTGTCTGATACCTTAGGGGAGGGCACAACGCTGAAGGTGTTCATAATTCGGTCTGGGTACTCTTCCCGGATTTTGCTGATGAGGAGGGTACCCATGCCAGAGCCCGTACCACCCCCCAGAGAGTGCGTGAGCTGAAAGCCCTGCAGACAATCACAGCTTTCTGCCTCCTTTCTTACAACATCTAACACGGAATCAACTAATTCAGCACCTTCAGTATAATGGCCCTTTGCCCAGTTGTTTCCTGCTCCGCTCTGACCTGGAAGAGAGCCATTTTCATATTAGATTACGGTCACTGCTTCCTGCTTGCAAGCAAAGCTTAAGAGCATCAGGCTGCAGCGAGCCCCCACAAAAGCTTTCACTGCAGCAAGCAACGGGCTGCGGCTTCGTGGCAACACATCTGAAATGACTCGGCAGGGCTGCGCCAACGGCATTTTTATCCCCTGACCCAGCAACCCTTCCGTCCCTCCCGCTACCCCCGGGAGGTACCGGCCGTCGTTAGGGCACGGACCCCCCCGCTGTCACCCCGCGCCCCGGCCTGCAGGTGCACGATCTCCCTCATGATGGCGGCGGCACAGCGCACTCTCACCCAATGCCACTCTTCCCCCAACTGACTGACGGCGTTAGGCAACGGCCACTCCTTATATAGCAGCGGAATGCGCGCGCAGCCTTCTACTCCCCGCCCAGGCTGCCACCTGCATCTGCTATTGGCTACTCACAACGAGGCTCTAAGAATAAGGCCTTCCGATTGGCCGGAGCGCTG